>JANHGB010038772.1:0-21860 GCA_026283785.1 Coracopsis vasa
GCAAAATTATTGCCTGGTGGGGAAGAGGAAGTCTCAATGCATGGAACAAGCTTCAGCCACTTCTTAGTGTCCCTGAGGCTGCACCCATCCCCTCACCCCTGCTGCACTGCACCCATCCCCTCACCTCTGCTGCACTGCACCCATCCCCTCACCTCTGCCTGCTCCCTGCCTGCTGCCGAGGAGACGGGTGCTGCAGCGGAGCCTCCTCCATGCACCCAGCTCTTGGGAGCAACCAAAGTGAAGCCAAAATCAGGAGGCAAAGGGTTCCTGTCCCTCAGGATCACTCAGGAGATTCCCTCCAGCCCAGGATGGGGCAGAGCTGGGGGGACCCCAATGTGATGCCAGCAGCAGCATCAGGGCAATGAGGGGGGTTGATGTATGAAGGACACAGGGCAAAAGTGGCTTGATCCTGCCCAGGTCCTGAGTGATGCTGCAATGAGGACAAGAGATGCATGGCCATGAAGGGGGTTTCTAACAGCAAAAGCAGCGGTTGGGAAGCTGCAGGGGGATGTCCCAGCTGGTGGCAAAAGCTGGGTCACCAAATTGTGCTGAGTCAGCATAAGGGAGGGTGGGAGCCTCTGTGAGCTGTGACTGCAGCCGCCTCCTCTGGGGATACAACAGTCCCAGCGTTCCCAGGAGGATACCGGCTGCTCCCATGGGCAAAGGAATCCCTATGGAGGAATCAGCACCGTGTCCCAGCAGGGATGTGGGAGCTGGGTGGGCAAACAGTGATTGAGCCAGCCTGGGGAGCAAGAGTGATCCCCATAGATCCAGGGAATAAAGTGCCCATCATACCTGGTATCTCCGGGAGCAGGCTCCACATTCACAGTGAGATCAGGGTTTGCTTCCCAAATCTCTCCCTAATAAAAGTGGAAAGACAGATCCCAAATGTCCTGATGTGGGGAAGGCTGTGGGAATGGGGGGTCTGCACAAGGACAAGGGCAAAGCTCCATCTGTCCCGGTGTCCTGTTCCCAGCGATGGATGTGTGCGAGGACAGGGAGCAGGGACACTTCCCGGGTCGATGCTTTGGAAAACCGTGCTATAAACAGGGCCCAGAGCTCCCTGAACCACAGGTGATGCCCCAGTGGGATTTCCCTGTGCTCAGGCTTGGAAAGCACCTGGATGAGACTCACACCAGTGACTGCACTCGATTCTGGGTTGTACATGCAAAGCCAGAAGCGGCCCTTGGCTCAGGGGCTGAGCTCAGCCTCACTCAAGGAAGCAGCTCCCTTGGGTCTGGGGCTTGGTCCAGGTCAGAGAATCATGGAAGGGTTTGGGATGAAGGGACCTTAAAGCTCCTCCAGCTCCATTCTCCCCTCTGGCAGGTTAAAGCCATTCCCTTTTCCTGTCCCTGCAGGCCCTTGTCCAAAGCCCCTCTCCAGGTTTCCTGCAGCCCCTTTAGGCACTGGAGCTGCTCTGAGGTCTCCCCTTCAGGAGCCTTCTCTTCTCCAGGCTGACCCAGCCCAGCTCTCTCAGCCTGGCTCCAGAGCAGAGCTGCTCCAGCCCTCGCAGCGTCTCCATGGCCCTGCTCTGGAGTCACTCAAGCAGGTCCACAACCCTCTTTTGTCACAAATGGGCAAACTAAGACTGCTGGGTTTTTTTCTGCTCAGTTAAAAGAGAGATTTACTGTTCCTGTTAGAGTACTTGGAATGCCTCTGTGCTCTGAGAGGGGCTGATCACTACTTGTTTCAATAGAACTTTGTATCATTATGGTGTTGTGCATAAAGTTATTGTCTTCAATGAAACCTAAAAGGTGCAGCTATTTGGTTTTTCAGCAGCATTGCTGTTTGTGAGGTGTTGTGTAGAGTCCAGATCTGTGTGCCATTGAAGTGCCTCAGAGGACCCTACTCTCTTTTCATTGTTGTTGGCTTGTGGTTTTAAGATTTCCTCTCCAGCTCTGGAAGTTACAGCAGTACTTCTGTCACTTTGCTATAAGCAGGACTTCATTCAAACTCATTGCATTTTGATGTTGCATCCGTATAACTTGAAAGCTTGAAACTTTAGTCATGTGTTAGACCTAGTTGATGGAAGTTGTTGGAAATGGAGATCCTTTAAGAGGAAAACAGTGAACCCTATGGAGGGGTTTTACTGTGATCATTGCTGCTGCAGGCATGCAAAAGGTTTTCTTCATCAGATGCTACCATTGAATCTCCTTTGGGATCTCTGTAAAGACAGACCTTTCAGGGAAGAGCAACTGCTTTGTTCATCCACATAGTTCTGTTACAGGCTCTCCTGAGTGGAGTTGAGAGGATTCTTTGCTCCCTCCCTGAGGAAGCAGAAGAACAGTACCAATGAGATCAAAGATTGGCTTGCACAGCCTCTTTGCCTCGAGAGCATGCAGTGACAGATACATGGGGCAGAGCATGGGGACATGGTGCAGCTACACATCATTTACATGGCAGTTACAGGTCCCTCATGTCCTGCCTCTGCAGTGTGTGTTCTGCTCCCTCAAATCAGGCACTACCACCATTGTGGGCAGTAAGAGAGTCCTGTGGCTGAATTGCTGTCCTGTAGGTCTGAAGCTTCCATTAATTGCCTTTTTTATCTGCTTTGCTTCAGGTCCATCTGGTGTAGAACACCATTTTGACACTTGGAGAACAATGCTGTCTTTTCTTCATGCCTCATGACATGGGCAGTATCGTACAGTCAGCTTTTTCCCAGAGCGACTTCCTGTAGTCTGTGTCAGTGGCCTTTAATGCAGTTTGTGCAAGTCTTCTCTTCCTCTGTAAGACATCAGCATATTCCACTGTCCAGATTCATCTTGCTCAGCATCATAAGGTCAATCTGTTCTTTTTGAAAGTACCTTTAAAAAGGGTTCAGAAAAGCTGCAGCAAGAGTCAGGAACAGTTTTACTTGGTGGACCTTTGAGCAGCTTTATGCATATTGGACAAATTGTGTGCAGAGACAACACTTCATCAATTTATATTGTTCACATTTGGATCTTATCTAAGCAGCTGTAAACATTAGGAACTTAATTCTTAAGTCTCAAATTCTGCCAAGAAGTCCTGACTTGATTGTAACACTTGCTAGGAAAAGCTTCCCATTTTTTTTCTCTAGAGTTGTTTAGATTTTTGGACTTCACTGTTTATGCCTTATTTCTGGCCTTAATACTAATACTTTAGTGATACTAAAAGTGATACTTTACCTCAGACTGATCTCAAAGCCAATGTAGTGTTCAGGCATGGAGTGGCTCAGTAGTACACCCCTGCCTTTTTGGCCTTGCTTTAATTTTAGACTGTTCTTCAAAACATAGCCTGAGTATCCTGTGACTTTTGGAAACAAAGCCAGAAGCTCACTTTTCACTTCTTGGAAGTGTTTTCCCTTTGTTTTTTTCTTGTGGAAGTGGGCCTTTCTGCTTGTATGAAACAAATCTATGCTGAACTTTAACTAGGTACATGTATATGTGTAAAAATTAGCATGGTATATGTTAGTGGTCTATAGTTTGTTAGACTTACTTCACTTATTCTTCACAAAGGTGGTTTTTTATTCTTACTTGACTCTTTCATTTGCCTGAAATAGTGTAAGTACCAAGCATCAGTTGATCACTGTTTTGAATTAATGTTTGCTTAGGTTTAAGTCCATGTGTTTGTTTTCTATATTATTGTTTACTACTTCTTCCCATGTAACATGACAACAGTTTCTCCATGTAACTTTTAGGTTTCTTCTGGGCTTTCATTTAGCTTTGATCAGGAATAATCTAAAATAAGAAGAATTCTTGGTGTAGTGGAAAGCACAAATTCCTTGAATGAGCAGTAGTGTATAAATAATAACTAAAGCACTAAAGAGTTCTCATATGAGGGACACAGTGTCATGTAGCTCCCAGTTGTATACCTGCTGTCTTCTAAGTTTCTCAAAGCATTTTGAGAGTAAAGTCCAAATCTAGTCACTCTTCCAAGTCCTCTAGTGTAGCATGAATCATGGTGGTTCAGCTGTTTTGTGGAATAGGGTAAGAGAACTAACGGGGAAAGGCAACATTGCTTAATGGGAAAAGTAGGATAATAAATAGCAAGATGTAGTGGTGGATGGTTTGCAGCACTTGATGTTCTCTTATGTAATATGTTCTCTTCTAATATAATGTATGTCCAAGATGTTGGTATGGACATCTGTATGCCCTGCTGCTTGCCTCCGAAGACCTGTTTACTGACTCAAGTGACAGTAAGTACAAGCCTTAGTGAATGAATAATTAGGTATAGAGAATGTGTAATTAGGGATGCTGCGCCTGCAGCCAAGACTCTTCAGAGATGTAAGCTCTGTAGACAGTAATGACCACATCATTTTCTTGTTCATCACTTCCATTATGCAGCTGGTCTGAGGAGGAGGTGTTTTATGAAGGGAATGTGATGCAGTGCAAGTGATTTTTCTGCCGTACTGCTTTGGCAGAGGGATTTTATTGCTGTCTGTGTAGAATACCCACCCCAGTGCTGATCCAGTTCCTGTGGTCTGTGAGTTTTTAGTTGTCTTTGCTGCTACACACCTACCACTGGCACTTAGTTCCTTACAAGTGCTTTATAGAAGTGATGACACTCACAACAAGGATGGTATGCTCTTTATTTGCAGGGTTTTTATCCCTCTGCAGGAGGCTTTGCTGCTGGCAAGGTTTTGCCATCTGTTGCTGTGAAGCAGTCATCCCTCTGTGGTCAAGTATCTCATGGTTTATGCTGTTGTGGTAGTGGCAGGACAGTTAGATCTCTGCAGGGTTCCTCTTGAGGACCAGTTCAAGCCTTCTAGGTAAGAAGCATCACACAGCCTTTCTTCTTCAAGCTGATACAGAGACTGCGAAAGCTCCTCAGCTCTCACTGCTTAACAGCAGCTTAGAGATCCAAAAGTGAATTCTGGACTCAGCCAGGATCTAGAGAATCCTTCTTCAAGAGCTTAATGCTGTTTTTCCCCTTAATGGTCGTAGTATCTTCAGAGTCCAAGAGAAGAGAGATCTCAAAGATGCAGGGAACCTGGTGCCATGGCCAACCTGTCATTTTGTCTTTACTTATCAAACCCTCTTAATTTCAAATGTTAAGCCCTTTCTACCCTGCTGACACAAATTCATATGCTCTTGTCGGAAGGGATTTTAAAGCATGTGAAGAACAAGGGTTTGGATTTTAACTGCCCCTGGTGTTAATGCCCAATGCTTCAGGAGAAATCTCTATGTACATAACAAATATATGTGTTCCTTTTAATTTCTCTCTTCCCCATTTGTCCTGCAGCAGAATTGTGTATTCAGAGGGAATAAAATCCTTGGTTTATGGGATTAAGATAAACCCGCTTACTCTGCAGAAACATCCACAAGGATATAAAAGCAGTTTTTAGCCAAGGGGCTGAACATAGTGTACATTAACAGAGGGGAAAAACCCTGTTCCTAGTAAATTATCCTTAACATTTCCAATGTATAGTTAATGATCTAACTGCTAATCCAGATGAATTGCATCTTTTTTTACTGTGCATCTTTGTATCAGTGAACATATGCTGGCATGGTCAAGGCTTGGCTATACCTCTACATCTTGGGCTGTTTTTTACGTGTACTTTTCTCTCTAAATGCCTATTTTTTTAATCCATTTATGCATTTCTTCAGCTGCCAAATGGTTCTCCTGTGGCAAATGCTTTGGCTTTGTGCTTGGTCTTTATCCCTTGTATGTTCAGATTTTGCTGGCTGTGCAGCATTTGTCAGCTACTTGCTGCTATTGCTCAAGTAAGCGTGTAGGAAAGTGCAAGAAGCTTGTATGTGTGTGTGTGAACTAGGGAGATAGTGTTCTGCACCAACTTGCTTTTAGTTGTGAAACCCAAGTGTGGAGGCAGTTATCTTGGAGATTTGGAGAGGTTCTGTAGACAGTACAGGTGTTGCATGAGTATTAGGTTTGGTATCATAAATAGGCAAATAAATACTGGGTCTTTTCATTGTGCACTTCCTGGTGCTTGTCACAGTCCATAAAACATCCTCACCGCTTGTACTTATGTGCCTATCTACTCGGCATATACACAGTTTATTAAGTTATCTCCTGGAAGGAGGTTGCAGATGAAGACTTTGACTAACTACACTGGTCGGTAACAACCAGAAGTTTCCTATAGCAAGAAGCTTTAATGTGGTTGCCAGTATTGTATTAAACATGTTCCTTTTCAGAGGGTCCTCCAGGTTGCCCACCCACTCAGCCGTATTCAGTCATCTCCAGTAATGTTATTTCTCTATAGGTCCACATCTGTTTTCACTCTGTTGCCAATTGAAATGCTGCTGTATTTTCTCTGTGTATCGTGGCTACTTTCCCAGCACATTGAAAATTTACGCAGTGTAAGGGGATTTTACAAGTTCTTGAAAAACATGAAGTATTTTCCCACAGTAGCCACACCGTATAATGTCTGCATGAAATGACATCTATTCCCGGGATTAAAAAGTGCACCTGTATATGACTTACTGCTTCATAGTGCCTTCACAAAGAGATACATAATACTTTAGTTCCTTTTATTTGAAGCCAGCATTTTCTTATGGGGAGCTTATTAAATAGCTTCCTATAGGGAACTTCTAAGAGTTAAGGCAGCTAGTGTGCTCAGTGTCTGGTGAGCATGCTTTTCCTGACTGCTGGTGTGTTTGGGAAAGCGCTACAAGCAAAACTTCTGGTCTGTGGGGTTCTTAATGTGTTCCATAGCTATTGGTAGTTGCTGTTGCAGGAAGCTGAAGGCTGAAAGAGCATCGGTGGTGTTTGAGCACTTGGCTGCTGGGAGTAATGCAGCATGTGCTACTTACAACTGCTTATTTCAGACCTTTCCAAGGGTGTTGCTTTGAGGAAACTCGCCCTTAAGATGGCTTAGTATTGAATATCTAAACTTGTATGGTTTCTGAAACTGTTTAAATTGGCTGACTCAAATCTGTAATGCTTTATCTTCAGTGTCTTCAGTGTTAGTATTGCATTTTTAAACATCTTCAGATCTATAATTATATCAGTTCATGCTACTAATGTCTGCAACCCTCTCCTGTTTCTAAAGGTCAGCTCTGTAGCAGCTAAGAAGTTAATGAGTTACAGTTCCGCCCTCCTAGCACAGATAAATCTTCAGATAGAGCTTGAGAATTGCCTGTCCTTCCTCCTCAAAGCCTCCATCCCATGCTGAGCAAGTAGCAGAATGAACAGGCTGCTACCTTCAAGGCAGGAGTCCAAGGCTGAGCCAGCGCAGTGTTGGATTTGAATGTTTTGAGCCCGGTTCGCAGTCTGACAATCAGCAGTGAACTGGCTGGCCAGAAAAGCTGATCCCAAACTGACAGATGACTTGCTATCTTAATTTCATTAGCTTCCCCACCAAATTGGAAGAGAATGAGAGGGGATGAATAACTTGTCAGCATGTTCCTCTAGAAGCATCTCTTAGTAGTCATGTGTTAGACAAATTCCTGTGGCACATCAGGTTTGTATTATCCTCTCCAAATTGCATAATGGGAGACAACTGAAGGAGCAAATGCATGGAAAACAAAGCGGTAGGTTAGTTTTCCCTTGGAGCAGACATGTTTTCCTAGAATTGGGACGTCATAGTTGCACTGCACTTTAGTCTTTAATGAGGGCTTCAGTTGTTTTCCAGCCTTGGCAGAGTTGTAGAAGTGCCTGCAATTGCTTTGAAAGTTAGGATTTGATTATAAACATACTTTTCCAAACAAACTGGCAGTCTATAAGCTTCTCTCCAGGTTTCCATGCAGTACTGGGGGGGATCCCAGGGAAATGGCTAAACAAATGGTCTGTTCTGGTGCCTGTGTTGGAAGGCAGAAGGCATCCTAGCTTGTCTAGGTACTGTAGGCCTGGAGTTCTATGCATGGATTCTCTTATGATTGTTGTTACAAACTTCCTATCCCAAATCCCACATTTCTTAGAAACCAGCATTGGTTATCTTACAAGTAATAAAGCAGATTAAAACATGGAAATCATCCTGCTTCTGCTATGGAATACTTTGCAGCTTTTTAAGATGTGTCAGGTCTCTTTCCTTAAAAATACCTCTTGAAATGAAAACGTTAAGAATTACATTTGCACAGATTTTGGGAGGAAAAAAGTAAGTTTGGGTTATTTGAAATCTGATAGTTCAGATTTATTTTTATCAGCCTTTAAGGTGCTCAGAGGAGGCTTTTGTATCTCAGAATCCCTTTCTACAATGTGTAACAACAGTTAATTGGTGAAACGACCGGGTAAGGGAAGGAAAGGTCCAAGAACTCCTGTAAACCTCCCTGTTGGACTCAGCAATTTTGTAATGTTAGTTACTCAGGTGAGGCTGAACACGGCACCATATGAGCTCTGGTTTAATCTGTATGTTAACTGGTTGTGTAAATACGGGGGCGGAACTGAATGGTTATGAAACGTGTATCTCTAATGGCTCCTTCGGAAATTCTCATTAAGGTTTGTTGACCACAATTTTCACCAATAAATATAGCTTTTGCCATGACAAATTATAGGAGTCCTAATTCTAATTCATTGTGTTTTGTGTACCTTTATTGGGGGGAGAAAAGAGACATTTAAATGTTAAGTACTTTAGGTGTAAGGATGTAAAAGATGTGGAAAGATTCTGTCTATGGGTGGGAGTAGTCATGCTCAAGTGGGCAGCCTTGTGCCTAACTCCTGCTTGTTTCCCCTCCTGTTAGACTATAGAATCTAACTGGCGATGTGGGAGACACAATTTGCAAAGGATTCAGTGCCGCTCTGAGAACAGCAAAGGTGTCTACTGTTTACAGTATGATGATGAAAAGATCATCAGTGGCCTACGAGACAACTCCATTAAGGTGAACACTTATTTTCAGTCTTTTTCCTAGGGATAAGTGGATAATTCTGCCTTGGAAGGCTAGCTGCTTGTGTTGATTCCTCATGTCTCTTCATGGGGCAGCATTTATCTGTGCAGGGTTTATGGGGATGGGGTATATCCTGTAGCCTGGCAAAGTTCTCACCTCTGCTTTGCTCTGGAAACTTTGAGGGCTGCCAGCCAGAGATCAATACCATTGACCATAAAGAAACACTTGTGAAATCAAAGTTCATATAACATGAATGAAGACTGAGTGTGCCACTGTCCTTACCTGTGTCTTTTGTCACCACTAGTAGTTCGCTTGCATGTGATTAGGTTGCTTCCTCTTACAAAACAGGATTTTGTCTTCTCATGATCAGTTTTTATTTCACTTTCTGTCAAAAACTTGCATCAAGGCTTCCTTAAGCTATAAGGGAGGACAGGCCTGCTGACTGGACAGGCTGACTGGCCTGGGGTTCTTCCTGCTATCTCTAGTTTTCTTCCTTCCTTAACAGTTGCAGCAATGATCAAGTCTTGGATCCACGTTCTTGGTCTTGATAAGCTATTTATACTTCTTATTTTTAACAGATTTGGGACAAAACGAGCCTGGAATGTTTGAAAGTATTAACAGGACATACTGGCTCGGTTCTTTGTCTGCAGTATGATGAAAGAGTCATTGTAACTGGATCTTCGGATTCTACAGTGAGGTGAGTGTGAAGCTTTTGCACAAAAATCATGGCTGGGAATGTTTACAGTAATCTCTAAATATCAGAAAGCATCCCTAATATGAACAGGATACTATTATTCCAAACCCAAGATATTCAGACTTGGCAAAGCATCACATTCAAGTCTTTTTTTTTTTCCCCAAATCTGCCTCATTTTTTTTAGTGTTAAGAATTTTAAAGGAATATGACCTGAGTGATTCAAGGCATATCCTGAAGTTGTAGAATGGCTGAAGGCCAACTCTACAGTAATTTAGGGTTTCTTATACTGCCTTTTGACATCTCTTCATGATGACTATTAATGAAAGGGTGTTTGCTGTAGATGGAGCACTTCTCTGACTTCAGTTTTGATGATCCTAAGTTTCAATCTGTGTATGAATTCAGTGGTCAGCAGATGTCCCATATAAAGACACTCAGGTACAGTTCAGTGGAAGGGCCTTGTGTCCTGGTGTCTCAGTGGTATACCAATGTAGGTCTCTAAAACTGCTCAAAAGTTAGGAGCTGATCTCAACATCCTTCAGGTACTATAAATACAATGGTGATTTTTCACTTCATGTAGGCTAGTAGGTGGCCTTGGAGGGTGCTTCATCCCAATTGTTCCTGGTGGGCATGAAATCTGAATGAATGGTGAAAGCTGTAACAAACCATCAACATATTGGATAGTATTTAGGTTGGCCTGTTCCGTCAATTTATGCATCATACAAGCTCTGGTCATCCTGAAAGAGTTGTACAATTGTTAAGCAGCTCTTTCTTCTAGCAGTGGGCCCAGTTTAGCTATTTCCTGGCCTAATTGTTCGCTGCTGATAATTGTTGCTTGTGAGTCTGACACATGAACTAGGATACTTCCCTAGCACGCATCCACCTGAATTCCTCAAGTTCCAAGAGGTGTTAAACAACCAGGGAGCTCTCCATTAGAGATAGTACCAGACTTGGGCATCTTTACACTTTATCCCATGCATAGCTATCATCCTTTATTTGGAATAAAATGCTTTTCTTTTGCAGAGTTTGGGATGTAAATACAGGTGAAGTCCTGAACACGTTGATTCATCACAACGAAGCAGTGCTTCATTTGAGGTTCAGCAACGGCTTAATGGTGACATGCTCAAAGGACAGATCAATTGCTGTTTGGGATATGGCATCACCTACTGACATCACCCTGCGCCGTGTTTTAGTTGGCCATCGTGCTGCTGTTAACGTGGTAGACTTCGATGACAAGTATATTGTGTCAGCATCAGGTGACAGGACCATTAAAGTAAGTTGGCAGAGCTCTCATGGAGGTCTGCATGCCTGTCAGGCCAGAGAAGCTTCTGAGCATGGCTCCACTGCGAATAGCCAAGGTGCCCATGAGCAGTTCTGTGCCTTTTTTTGTGTTCAGCTTCCTCTCACTAGCTGTTGATGTCTTTATGCACATAACTAGGCTTGTAACATTTTTGTGGCTTCTGTCATACAATTGCAAAGAAGTAAAGCCTATTTGCTGTTTGAACTCCAGTCTCAAGATCAGTTTGTTTGTTAAATGTGGCACATTTTGTGCCTTTCTCCAAGCAGTATTTTTTATTTCAATTGGCAGTCCTGTTCCAGACATGAAATTTATCAGCAGTGCCTTTCCTCACCACGCCTTCCCAGCAGCTCCACCAGACTTTGCCATGTTTGAAGAATTAAGAGGCTGTATTTGAAGACTTACATACCAGAAGATTTGAGTTACCCAGAGTGTATTAATATAACAAAGGCATTTCCACCCATCCCTCTAGAACCAGAGCTACCTTAGACTGTGCCAAAAAGCTCTTGGCAGTTTAATGTCCAAATATCTGCCAGAGATCCTGCTGCATTCTGTGTTGGAAAATGAGCCACTGGATACTCTATGTTACAACTTCAATTATAGTTCATTAGAACTGGGCAAAGTTGATTTGAATCATTTAAAGTTAAGAAAGAAGCAGCCACCAAACTTTTAGAGGCCGTGGGTTTGGCCTTCTCTTACTAGTAGACTGCTACCAATTTCTTTGGCAAAAATCTGGGGGGTTTATTTGTGTGATAATTTCCACTTTTAAAAATGATTACTAACTTATCAAGAGTAAAGTGTAATCAAGCTTTTGAAATCACTTGGGACAGTCTTTACCACCTGAAAATATCTTGTATACAACCCCCTCAACTTTTCTCATTGACTTGATGTGCAGTAGCAGTCCTCGTGGCTCTTGTTGCTGCCATGTCACTCCCCATAGCACTGTTCTGCTAATGCCAGGTGCCCACTCTTTGCCCATGAGAATACTATGTGAGTTTTCATTCCACTGTCCAGTCAGTGTCAGGCCCCTTCTGTTTATGAATTCTCATTCTACTGAAATTCAAGGCCCTTGCCTGGGGGTAATTCTCAGAGGAGCGTTTCTCTTGTGTTTCACAGGTGTGGAGTACAAGTACATGTGAGTTTGTTCGTACTCTGAATGGGCACAAGCGTGGCATTGCATGCCTCCAGTACAGGGATCGACTAGTTGTCAGTGGATCTTCAGATAATACTATTAGGTGGGTGCCCACGAGCTGCTATTGGTACGTAATGGTGTCTATTTGCATGTGTGAAAATAGGATTTCCCCTTACCTTTGGTGCTGTTCTGCACTGCTGCATGTGCGAAACATCCTTGGTATGTTTTGATATTGGAGCAGATGACGTATGAATGAAACTTAGTGTGACAGGAAATATATCACATCCCTGTTAAAAAAAGTGGGATGCTAAGGCTTATGTTAAAAGTAAACAAAACTTACCTGCCACTGTAGTTTATCACCTTGTCTTCTGCTTGGAGAGATGAGGAAGATGTTGGCTACTGGTTTTAATTTCTTTCTGAACCTCTAAATCATGAATTTATACAAAATAGGAAAAAGTATATTGAAGTTTCCCAAGATAACTTGACATGTATCCAACCTCTACTTGTATAGAATTTGGGAAGAATAACTGAATTTTGATATACTGCAGCTGCAGCACACACTTGTCTCTGAATTGCACACAGGGAACATCTCATGGCTCTCATGCCTTTTTAAGCAAGTTACATGCTATCTCCCACAGAAATCCAGAGTGCTTAAATCCTTTAGTGTGAGGCTAAGGGGGACAAGTGTTGAACCTGACGTACTCAAAGACTTTGTTTTCTCTAGGCTATGGGACATTGAATGCGGTGCCTGTTTAAGAGTATTAGAAGGCCATGAAGAACTGGTTCGATGTATCAGGTTCGACAATAAGAGGATTGTTAGTGGAGCCTATGATGGGTATGTGTTTGAAGCATTTCAAGCAATTCTGCTTTTCTTAGCAAAACATTTTCTGAAAGGCATTGAGCCTTGTGAAGGGATCTCTTCTGATTTCACTAATGGATCAATATTTAACTGAGTGGCTTCTGCTTGAGCATTTCAATGTAGCAGACTACAGTTTTAAGTAGCCAGGAAGCTGCTTTTCTGGTGCTCTTTAGCATGCTCTGAAATTGTGTTAGCACTGAAGTTTGACTTTCCGTAGAAAGTCAACTTTTGTTTGGCTCAAGTGGCATTCCTTTGTTTCTTTCCTCAGGAATTGCTCTTTGCCAGGTCTTGTGTGCTTAGAGTAGTTCAGACTTTCTATTTTTGTAAGACAGCAGCACTGAATGTTTACTGTGAGCATAAATATATCTTGAGGGGCTCTCAGATGTCCTTACTGACCTTTTTTGTTGGGTTGAGGGCAGGAGCCCCACTGTTAGCACTTCTGACTCAATATTTTCAGTGTGTAGTGGATTCACAGCACCTTATATCCATGTCCAAATTCTCCATTTCTTTCTCTGCTTGATTTATACTTCCAGTGAACAGCAGAGTTACTGAAAACAATTCTTCAGCTGTTTGTCTCTAGCCTTTTATTTGGGTTTAGTATCTCACTGGGCTTGGCAGTCCCAGCTTAATTCCCACTGGAACTTTGCACCTCATCAGTAGAGCTGTGAGTTTTCAAGATCATCTGCAGTTCCAAAATGGCTTGGGCATGTATAGTCAATTTGTGTTTCATGTAACCAACCCGCTTGGTCCATCACAAAGACATCACATGTGCTGCTAAAAAGAAATACAAACCTACCTATGTTTTATAAGATCTAACCTCAGTATTTTAGTGAAGATAGATTCTAATGTTTTGCTTGATCCTGATGAAGTAGCTGTAAGGAAAATCTAGCATGCTCTCCGTTGCTTTAGATGTTTCTTCTATGCTTATACTTGAAACGATGCTCCCATAATGACCTTCTCATTTTACTTTATAGCAAAATTAAAGTTTGGGACTTGCAAGCTGCTCTTGACCCTCGTGCCCCAGCAAGTACATTATGCTTGCGTACGTTAGTGGTATGTAAACCTAATCTATTTGGGGTTATCTGGGATCTTTTATGTATGAGAGGCATGTTATCATGTTATAGTGGGGTAGGTGAGAAACTCAGGATGTTTTATAAAGCCCAGGCTGCTGCTTAGTCTAAGAATAAAGAAGAATTTATATGTTGTTATATCCTGAATGATTTGGATCCGAGCTTAAAAGAAAGCTTGTTTTTTTCTGGTTTCAGATTCTTGGATACTCTTTAAGTCAGCGTGACACTGTATCAAATCATTCTAGTTCCTGGGGTGTTTCCCTAATATCACTGTAGGGCTGGCTTTAAATTTCCTCTTATTAAAAAGCGGAGAGGAATCTTGTGAGCCTTTCCCAGACCTTTCTTCTAATTTCTCAGTTTGGAAGGAAGAAATGGGAAGAGAGAAGGGAGGTCAAGTCAAAGGGATTACCACAGGAACTCTAGTCACTTCAGAGGACTATCAGATTTAAGGCTGTTGCTTAAGTTATATTTTCCTTTGTAATGAGGGTTTTGGTTTATGACAGTAGACTTAATGAAAAATAGATTGGGGAAATGAGTTCATTGTTCTTTGCACTGAAATGTGCATGAAATTTTGCTTCAGAAATCAGTTTGACAAGCTAGTAGCAACACAAAGTTATTGACTGTATGTGATGGTAACTGGGTTATTCAGCGTGTGCTTGGCCTTTCCAACACCTAAAGAAGTGCTTAGGTAGCTAGAAATGCTTTTGCCTTTTCTTTCTCTTCAGTAGTCTTTGCACAGAGATAAGATTTAACTATTTTCTTTTCCATATGCATGCAGTGTATTTAGTTTTACTGCAAAAGTTGATTCTGTCCCTTCTGTGGGTGTACTGCAGCTCAGGTTATAGTTTGGAGATCACTGACAGCTTCGGTTAGTTCTCCAGTGAAGGTAGCGTACTCATTTTAAATCTATTAAAAATGGGTGAGCAGGGCGAAGAGGAGAACCTTTTCTGGGCCTCTTAGTGCCATTTTGAGATTTCTTGCAAGAGCTGATGGAGCATGTACTCCTTCACCTCCCATCCTTATGGCAGTGTTTGAACACGGTCGTCTTGCCTAGTAAGTGAGCCATAATGACCCTTTCAGCAGCAAGCCCTAGCTGAAGCTGGGATGTGGTGCATTAGAGCTGCACAAATCTGGAGTTAGCAGCAGCACTGAATGCAGATGTTATGTAGGAGAAGGAGCCCTGGCAGATTGTCAGTGCCAGCCAGTCTTCTACATTGCTGCTTCTTGATTGACAGGCTGCTTTTGTCTGTAATAATCTCAGCCTCTAAGACTGGCCCCTCGGGGAGGCTCCAGGTTAACAGGCACAGCATTTGGAAGCCATGTGAAAAAAGCTTACATACAAAATCAGCTTTTCCTAAATTTGAGTGTATATAACTGAGGGTCTCTTAACCAGTACA
Organism: Coracopsis vasa; assembly: GCA_026283785.1. Taxonomy (NCBI): domain Eukaryota; kingdom Metazoa; phylum Chordata; class Aves; order Psittaciformes; family Psittacidae; genus Coracopsis; species Coracopsis vasa. The sequence goes on from JANHGB010038772.1 coordinate 15,188, forward strand.
CCAGCATTTTAATGCACTGCTCTGTGTCCGGATACGTGTGTGAGTACGAATGTAATGAAACGTCACTCTCTTGCCTTGCTAACTGATTTGTGTCACTCACAGGAACATTCAGGACGTGTCTTTAGACTCCAGTTTGATGAATTTCAGATCATCAGTAGTTCCCATGATGATACAATTCTGATTTGGGATTTCTTAAATGTGCCACCGAGTGCCCAGAATGAGACCCGCTCTCCATCTAGAACATACACTTACATCTCCAGATAACAGTCTGCACTTTACTACCCTCAGAAGGTAAGTCTCCCTCTTTTTATTGGATGTGTTATAAATACCTGAAATTATCACTCTGCCTGCAGGTTGGCTTAGTCAAAGCAAGCATCTGATGTTTTCCTTAAGAAAACAAAGCCTGTTTGTGGCACAAAGACACCATATAGTCTTTGTATGGTCATGCTTCAGCTCATAAAACTTGTCATGTTTCCTCACCCCCTTCTATAATCCCTCCTGTTCATAATCGGGTGCTTCAGGTATTCTGTGGAATGTTATTCTGTATTCACAATATCATTGGAAATTGAGGAGACTCAGTGTATTGTGCAGGTGTTCCAACTATCCCATGAAATCAGAGCCTTTTGGAGCTCTTGATGCATCTGCTCTCTGTGTGAAGCTTGGCAATGAGCATTGGAAGTCATCCCCACTAAACTGAATGTATGTGATCTTTGGGCAAATGCTCACCAGAAATGAGCGGTTCCATGACAACCACAAACAGTAGGGCTGTAGGGAAAGCAGGGAAAGCTTTCAGAGCTGAAAATTGTATCATGTAAGGCAACATGACAGCTCAGAGCTGTCAGGAGCCGAGCACATGAACTTTGCCTCTTCTGTTTCCATTTTTCTGCAAGTCAGCTCCATTTAATTCTCGAAGCATGGTGGGTAAAAGCTCTGCTGTAGATCTGTTAGGACAGTGGATGCTTTTCCTTACGTCATCTCTATTGCTGCCAACAATTGCACTTCAAACTATAAATAGCTGTGAAGGTTGGAACTTGGAGACATGAAAATTGCCTTCCCCAGGCAAAGCAGTCGCCCCTTTTTCCAGTGTCCTGTCTCTGCCAGTGCTGAGACATCCAACTTCCAAGGAGGTGGAGACACTGCAGCAGTTAGGAATAACACTGCCCTAACAGGAAGGATTTATTTTATTTGAAGTGGGTAATTAATAGTTTGCTTAAATGTTTGGGAAAAGATTTCCCTGTCTTCATGTAAGCCTGGACTTTCATTATCCGTACATGGATGGGGCTTGGAGCAACCTGCTCTAGTGGAAGGTGTCCCTGCCTTGGCAGGGGATTGCAGGTGGATCACCTTTAAGCTCTTTTCCAGTGCAAACCATTACAGGATCTTCTGATCTATGCTATGGTAATGAGATCCTTGGGATTTTCACCTCGTTTTGTAGGATCTCTGCTTCTGGCTAGGAAAACTCCCTCATGAAGACACACTCTGCTGCTTTGAGATGCCAGTTCTTAAAAATCAGGTCTCTTTCACCTGTGTGCATTCCTCAGGAAAGTGTTGGCTGCCTTTCCTACTAACTGAACTCTTACTCATGTTAAAAAAGGCCAAGATAACATCCTCTCTGGACATGACACTCGGACCTGGCCTTGAAACTAAATACTGAAACTACTCTAAGAGCCAGGTCCCCCAGTGCTGCTTACTTGTGACTTCCAATTCTGAACTGTTTCATTTGGTCCAGGATGACATGTTTGTCCTTGTTGTGAGAAGCTTGATGCTGTCACTGATGGCGATGGCCCCAGGGACTTTGTCCTGCTGCTCTTCAGACAGGCTTTGGTGCCACCAGAGTCCATACTGAAGTGAACTAATGCTGTGGCAGCTCCAAGGCCTGTTGAAGTTGAGTGGTTTTCCCTCTCTATGGAAAACTTTTTTTCCTCTTTTCTGAGTAATTCCGTTTGTTTTACCTTGCCTTTTCAGGCAGATGGAACAGGCTGCGTGAGAGAATGACAATAGCATTAGGAACAGTTTCCATCTATGTTCCAGTTCACACACCAGCGCTGTCTTCTGTTAAGTTATAAGATAATTTGAGATTGATCAATTCCTGTTTTGGTTTTGTGTTATGAAAATCACAGGAGTTTGTTTGGCAGGCTGCTGTGATTAGCTTTGATTCATGGGATGGCTACACGCAGCTTGTCTTAAAGCACAAAAGAAATGAGGAGTTGAATAAAACTTGTATCGATTCAGTTGACCAGCCGTGTGCTGGTGTCTTTCTTTCCTCTCTTGCCGCATGTGGCCCACAAGACCCAATGCCACTGAGATTTGTGAAATACAAAATGCCTTTGGCACGTGTTGTTCTGTTCAAATTCTGCACACTTGACAGTTTCGCATAGCTTAGGTCTGACTTTGTCCCATGAGGCCTGACTCAAACCACACAGACCTCCATACCCTGGGAGTTGCTGGTGTTGGTAATGACAGTCCCTTAATAATTATTTCCTCTATAGGAGAGATGCTGTTGAGGTCACTTTTTGACAGGTTTGTCTGACTTCAGAATCCAAAAACCATAAATCTACATCAAATCATGGTCAAACAGCTAATATTTCAGGATGACGTTTAATGGAAGCTTTACGTGCTTGCAAGCCTGAATTTCGAAGCAGGCCTGTACACTCTTTTTTACAAGGCTTTGCAATGTTCTGCCTCTTGAAAGTGGATCACTTTTGACAGTCCTGGCAGTTGGCTGCGAGAGTTTTATTGCTTTCTGTTGAATTCCTGTTGTTTATTGTAACATGATAAAAATTGTTACCATATGATAGTCTAATATTCTTATATTAAGCACTAGGCCATGGGCTGGGGGAAGGGAAGTCAAGGGGAAGTGCCTAAAGATGTTTTAACCTTTCATGGGGATTTCTTATCAGAGGAGGGTCGTTCTCTGTGGTCCATAGAGTCAACGAGGTTGGCCATTAAAGGGTTTTGGGGAGTGGCAGGTAAAAACCAAAGGTCAGATTTAATCACACTGAGAACCTGCACTGTCTCCAAGCTAATAATGGAGTCACATGGCTGGAATGGTAACCAAAATATAGAAGTACTGGAGTTTTTTGTCCGTTTTCTTAAAAATTCATGTATTGAAGCAACTGCACTTGCATCCTGAGCAAAACCTGCTCCTCACAGCTCTGTGGAGGTCCCTGTTTCAGTCAGCAGTGAGACTGGCTGGTGGTTCACCTGCCAGTCGCCAGGAGGGGGTTTGATCCTTACTATGTGTAAGAACGCTGCCAAGCTATAGGTGACCCCCCAGGGACTAGCAAGGTTCTCAGTGTGCTCTTACTTCAGCTGAACTCAGAGTATATTCCACAACAAAGCCATCTGTCTCATAGAGGCGCACCTCTCCTGAAAGGAAGGACTTCCAGCACAGGGGGAAGTATTTCAGGGCAAGCATCCCCTTAATGTGTTGTGCACCTTGCAGGTATTTTGCCATTCAAGTTGAGAGCAAGGGATGGCGTGGCCTGAACCCCCTCCAGGTGTCTCCACATGATGCTTTTCCATTTGTATCTTCTGTCAGTTCAGCTTCTCTTTTGTCTTTTTCAGGGTTTCACAGTCTTGAACTACTGGATTTTTGGCGACTACATGCCTGAAGATGTTGGTTGACAGCTAAAGTCAGAATTGGTTCTAGATGCTGTGTAGATGCAAAGCAGCACAATTCTATATCTAAATTTCTTAATCTTTCCTGCTCTCAGTGGTCATCTCTGAATTTACTACAAATTCACTGACTTGGAGTAGATGAATTTCAGAAGCCTGTCCTTCCCTGCAGTGAGAAATCCAAAGCTTCACATGTAAAGTGTCCGTAGAAACTGAACTCCGATGGCTTGTTTTTCAGAAATAAATCAGAAGTCAAGAAAGGACTTGGCCTAATTTATATTGCTTTGCACTTTTGTCTGACTTTAAGAAACATTCTCCAATGAAATTTGGGTGCCAAACACATACCCAGAATGTACAGAGCTTTGCTTTCAGTCACCATTGTCCTTTAGACTTTACTCTCATGACAGATGCAGAGCCCGTTCTGTTTGCTAGGAGTGTACGTTGGACTCTTAGAACTATTCCTGAATTGCTCAGTAATATTTTTGGATTACGGTTTACTTGTTTCTGCACCAATAATTTCTTTTAAATTAAAGATTACCTGTACTTCAGGCTAGGTTATCTAAACTAGTTGTATAGCACTGTCTTTTCCTTTTAACTGTGCTCTGTACTGCAGCCGTCCTACGCTTCCTAATGTTTGGTATAGTAAAACCTTCCCATGTGTGCTTGCCTCATTTCCAATACTGTATAAGCATGTAGATATAATGTACATACCAGTGGAACCTCCGGGTGCTGGGGTCAGGGTTGCCTGGCACTACACACTAACACAAGAAGTGGTAGCACTTGGCAGCAGGATGTTCTAACTACTGGCGCTGGAGGCGTTCATCTGAGTCACCGAGAGGTTTTCTCTGCAAAAAGGAGGTTTTCAGTATTCCTTAGGGTTGGTTTTCTGTTTTCTGGTTTTTTTTTTGTTGTTTTTGTTTTGTTGTTTTTTTTTTTTTAATGGGAACTCCAGATTTTAAAATGTAATTTCTAAACTTTTTAAAAATTAAACAAACCCAGGTTTAATTTATGTTCTGTATCTTGTTTGTGTGCCGCGCTATGTCCAGGTGTCTGTAACAGCAGCAGGTCCTCGCAGCCGCCTGCTCGCGTCCCTCAGCATTAGTTGGGCTGCTCAGTGGAGAAGATGCCGTGGGCCAAAGTTCAGCTTATTTATGTGTGATCTTCCTCATGGTGGAGAGGAGGTTCCCTTCCAGTCAGTGCTGTGCTTCCCGTGCTGGTTGCTGTGCTGGTAATGACCCTGCTGGTTTTCTCTTCCATAGCCGTTTGCTGTTGCCATGTCCTGGTTGCGGTTCCTCCTCGTTGGCGCTGTTCTGAGGAAGTCTCAGTAGTTTCTTCTTCTGTTGTCATGGTCTCTCCTCATTGATGTGCTCATAGAAATGCTGCTGCACTTGTCTCATGTCAGAGCCAGACATGGATGAATGCAAACACGAATATTTTACTGGCATTACCCGTGTGGCTGTGCCTGTCGGTGGCTTTTCCTTCATGCTTCACTCAAGCTCAGCGTGGAACCCCCCTCTTCTCCCGGGGAGGACGTGTGCTGGCACAGGAATGTGCTGTCATTCCTCTGATCGTGTGTACGTCCTGTGTGTGTCGTCCTCTGGCAGCACTGTCTTGGGTTTGCATTGTCCCCTGTTCTGGCCAGGTTAGGGGTGTCCGATGGTGTTCCCAGTGGGACAGCCGTGGTCAGACGCATCGTTCCCATGTCACCTGAACTCAGAGAACGCGCATGCCAAGGTGTTACCGTTACAGAACTGCAGCTTCAGGTCGTCTCCTCCTCACCCTTCCCACTGAGGGAGGTGTTGGGATCAGTGTTGGAGTGAAGCTCCCGTGTACTTACAGCAATGATTCTGTCATCAAGGTGACCGCATGTGATGAGGTGTGGAAGAGTCAAAACCTGCTCCTAAGCAGCTGTAAGGTCACCCTGTGGTAAGCTTGGCAGTAGCGCCTGCAAGTGTCTTACTTTACCCGTCTCATCTAATAGCTTTAATATCAAACCATTTAAAAACCACCACCCCGTTGCAGCCCTGCACAAAAAGGTGTTTGTTTCCCAAGAGCCGAGTCCTTTTCCTAAATGCATGTGTAAGATTCCAATTCCTCTTTTTCCTTGGGAGATAACGGTATTTGAGCAGGCGGTCTGACCTTCTTTGTGCTTCGTGTACCACAGCTGTGGACTTTGTGATTGGCACCCAAGGAACTTGACTCCTGGAATTAATGGTAGTGATCCTGGCTGCACTCTGGACTTTGTTTTGCTAACATAACTGAGCAACTGTACATTACTGCTATATTAATGTTTCAAAGCACTGGGATAGTCGAATTCTAACTTGTAATTATGTTTGCCAATTATCTGTTTGGAAAGTTGGTGTATGAACAGCTTCTTGAAACTGTTGAATTGTACAGATCCCGTTCCTGACCTGAAGCTTTGTACTGTGGAATGTGCTTAATAAAAAAGATAAAACCAAAGCAGTTTCAGCTTGAATTTGTCAAGTAAATGATGGATCGGTAACAGCATCACCCAGGGCTCTGGCTCTGCCTGCCTTCATGCGCGCTCAGCCGGAGCACGGTGGGTAAGTGCTCTCCTGGGGGTGCCAGGCCAAAGCGTTCCGAGTCCAAACTGTGCCTGCAGGGGCCCAGCTCCGTGCCGTGTGCGGTGCTGAGGTTGGTGTTTTACCTGGCCCTCTGTTGCAGTGTGTGCCTGGGGAGGATGTGGTGGAAAAGGGAGCTGAGCTGGGTCACCCGTCCCAGAGGCACCGCACGGCTCCGCTTTGCTGTGGTGCTCCCGTGTCACGCGTCAGCAGAAGCATCCCCGGAGGAATTTGTTCTTCCTTGATCAAGGGTGCAGAATTCCCAGAACGTTGCCTGATTCCGTGGCTGCTGGAGCAGTCTCTGTGTGTGTGTGTGCAGGGAAAGGGTCTTCACTGCTGGTTCTGCCTCAAGAAGGCAGCAGCTCCAGGGAGACCTCAGAGCACCTCCAGTGCCCCAAGGGGCTCCAGGAAACCTGGAGAGGGGCTTTGGACAAGGGCCTGTAGGGACAGGCCAAGGGGAATGGCTTTAACCT
>JANHGB010038786.1:0-11947 GCA_026283785.1 Coracopsis vasa
GTTCTGCAGTGAGATCAATGCTTGAACTGTATGTCATTTAAAATATTGTTCATTAACTGTTTTGGGTATAGACTTAGTTCTTGGAGGAGTTCCAGATGTTGTTCAAGGTGTTGTTATTAATGTCTGAAATGGCTTTTCCTCTCCTACTGTAAAGGCAGATAAATGGGAGCTACTCCATTCCATTTCCAAATTATGAGAAGTGTTAACATGGATTTTGTTTGAAGACCTTTTTTCTCTGGAGTTTGTTTTCGTATTTGATCTACTTTTGTATGGATATGTTGGCATTCCTTTCATGTTGCAGTGCTTGCTTCTTCCAGCTGTTAAAGTTTTGGAGAATGGCTGTGGAGAGTTTTATTTACTGTTAGAAAACCTCACTGAATAGCTGTAATTTCATAATAGGTAATGCAAGGCAGTGTTAGTTACCAGTGTTTGGATACCCATAGAACATAAATCAATACTTAGAGTAAACAGAAGAGTATTTATGTTCTGATGTGTTTGCTTATTTGCTGTTGGAGTCCTGGTGATGGCATATGGCCTTGAAAATAAGTCTGTAATATGTATATCTAAGCTGCAACTGTCATATTTAAGACACTCATACGAAAATGTGCTTTTAGACAAGGTGAGAAATGCTTGTTAGAACCTGTATCTCTATCCTATTTATATTTCTATCTTTAATATGTAAGAATTAGTGTGGGGTTTGTTTGCTTTATTGACTAACTGCTTATTTTCTGTGTATTTTGTAAAGTACATATTACATGTTCATATGTGGAGTATTTTGTTGATTTAAAAGGAGTAGGGGGAAAGGTAAGTGTGTGGGATGCACCATTCAAATTCTATGGCAGGTGACAACAGAGAGTATATAATGAAGCTTGTACAGTGCATAAAATACCAAAATTAAAATTCTGCATACTTTTTACTTGATTTTTTGGTGTTACTTGTATTAATGCCATCTCCACTGAAACAGTCGTGCTATTTTTTAAACACATTAGTTTGACCTGTTCTACCTTGCAACGCTTTTCTTGTTAAACTGCACTCGGTATTGTTCTGCAGTAGATGATGTATTAATAAATAAATGTGAGGTTTTAGTGTGGAATGTTTTATGACTTTTTTGATTCTGTTGCGTAAAGCTGCATAGCTGCTTATGAGCTGCAGTAGTCACAGAAGTCATTAATTAAACTGTAACAAGTTGCTATTATAGCAAAGCTTTCAAGAGAAATATTTGTTGAGCATGTGTTGTATGCAAAGAACATACAAAACAGTTTATGTTGTCCTGGTGCTGCTGGTATTTAAAAATTGAATTATTTGGACTAACCCACATTCATTCTAACAACATACCTGCTTGGTGAGAAAACAAATGAGAATTTGCTTGATTCATACTCAGAAAAAAATTGCCTAGCATCTTTCTGAATCTCTGACGTAGAACTGTTCAGGAGGGTTTGTTTACTGTTGATATGATGTAACTAAAGCTAGTGAAACACAGGTTCTTTTTGTCTTGATCTAGCTTTTTACACTGCATTAGGAAACTGCTAAAATACATTGGGGTAATTTTTAGTATTGTTTCTCCTACCGAGAGTGGAATGTAGTGGCTGGAAGAAAGGAGGATAGCTGTGGTGTGAGAAATAGGAAGAAAAAGGAAGTAGGATGATTTGTAACAGCATGATCCCTAGTAAAGTTTAGCACACGATTTTCAAACTGCTTCTGTGTGTAGCACTTTTTAACAGTTTTGACAGGGATTTGTTTTCTTTGAGAGCTGGTGTGATACAGCAGATTAGTCAGAGGTTTCTCCAAAGCTTTGTTCTGAATACTTTGAAAATATCCTGAAATGAGGCAAAGTTAAATCATACAGGTCTGCCCTTAGAAAAGGATTAGAATCTGGATGTATTTAGCATCCATTTTTTTAAGATGCTCTTGCCAATGGAAGGGAAGAAAAGGTGTGATGGTTGATTTGAAACAAAAAGGACAGCCACACAGAACTGATCTCTTCCTTGCTGCTATTATTATGTGCCACCCCTGGGTTTTAAAAACAGTGCTGCTTGGAAGAACATGACTGGGAAAATGTTCATAGTATGGATGTGCTTACTGCCCTCAGAAAAATATATGTGATTTTTATTTCTTCCAGGTCTAAGTGCCCTGGTTCTTTCTGTTACCAATTGCAGGCAGTAAGCGTACATTGGAAACACCTAGGATATAGGAGCACTGCTGCAGGAACGACGCAGGAACATCCATATATAGGAAAAGGGCCTTTGTAACAGTTCTTGTTCAGCTGCCAATGTCACATCTGATGTAATCTATAGTGGTTTGAGAAGGATGGGAATCTGATGGACTGGAATCTGTGGCAAACCCCAGATAGCCTGTTTAGATGGTAAGAGCGTCTGGCCTTAGAATTAAACCTTTCTTTTTCTGTGTTTGCAGCCCATCTTACCCCTGTGGGCTCCATGCATTGTGAATTGCCCTGTTTCCAAGCCCAGAGCACTTGGCTGAATCTGTTGCAGTCGTCAGAGGGTCATACTTCAGGGGTAACACTGCTGGCAACTAAACCCCATGAATTAGTCAAAAATAGAGTGTTTGGATGTTGGAGTCGGGTTTTTTTGTAGGCTTTTAAAAACACTGTTTGATCATGCAGTGTGTTGACCTTTCAATAAAATCTTCATTAAATCCACCCATTCCGTGCTGTTTTCTTAGTTTTGTTTGCCTTTGTCACACGCGCTTTCCTGGATTACCATTCATTAGCTTCTCCAAAGAGATTAACAGTTCCTTAAAACAGGATCATGTGCATTCAGAAAGCAGAGCTGGAGAGCAGAAAAGCCACAGGATCCCTATAGAAATTTGAAGACAATTTTGATGCTGTAGTCCACTCAAAAATCTGCTGATACTGTAATGTTTTTTCCCTTGCCAGGACCCTCCTTGCCTGGTGTCATTTCTTGAGCTCTCCTGGGATGAGATTAGTCTAAAACAACAAAGTAGCCAGATGTCTGGTTCTGAGAGAGTCCCAGAGGCCCGGGTATGGTAGGCAACAGTAACCGCTTGGGGCAGAAGATCAAAGATACCTGAGAATTACTTATGGGCACATACTATGTGTCATTCCCATTATTAACAGCCTGAGAAAATTTGTATCCCTAATTAACCCTTTTGTTGGTTAAATTTTCTTTCCAGTACAGTCCTGTCTGTAATAACTATTTGTTCTCTTTGGTACTGTTACATAAGTACATGTTAGTTAAAAAAAGAAAAAGCAGTACTCTCATAGTAGCAAATTTATGTAACCCATCCAGATTCTTTTTATCATGGTCGTTTGTAAATGTCAGAAGTTAGCACCATTTCTTTCTGTTTACTATGCCATCCTCAGGGCTGGTGTTATTCCTACCCAGAGCTGTGTCAATAAGAATAGTTAACTTGTCAGGGCAGTGGTTTTTGTTCATTGCTTCCTAATCTAAAATGAATTAGAATCTAATCCCAGAGGCAGGATGTCTGCACATCACTGCTTTTCTCCATATTGATATTTCTAATGAAATGCTAATTAATATTTTTTATTGATCTTCACTTGTTTGTGTTATACTCTGAAATAACTAAGATTGTAAGTGCTGTCTCTGAATTTTTGTAGTGGTTTTGAAATGAGTGGCTTCTGGAGAGAGAGAAAAGAGTTCCTTGCTTTTTTTTTTAATCCTCCAGATGAAAATACCAAGGTCATGAGTGGAATGTCTATTTTACTAAATGATTACATTGTCTGCTGTTGTTGAACTGAAGACTCAGAACAATTTTTCTTCATTTTTGAATAATAAACTCTAGTTATCAGAGATACCCGTCTTTTATGACTGCTAAAATCTCACTTTCTTTAACATGGTTTAACATTAATGTGTGGTAAATACTGCATGCATATGTTTGAATGGAAGGGTGCAAGTTTCTGGGCACACGGGATGTGTTTGCAGTTTATTGCCTGTATTACATGTGTTCAACAGTTCTAAGAGACAGTTTTGAGTGAGTAGTGAGTGAGAAAAAGATCCCTGGAGTGATTTAAAGGACTGAATTGATTTATCCATTTCACTCTTGACAGTCTCTCTTAAAAACATTTTATTTGCACAAGAAACCCCCAAAACTGATCTGCCTGAAAGCATATTGTGTTTTTACATTTTCACTGTTGACGTAGGTGTACCTGCTGCCTGCATCACATACAGTGTTAGAAACACGACCATGACTGCTACTCTGTTGTCCCCACTCCCGTTCAGTTGCATACCTCATCAATCTTTTTCTACACCCAAAGCAGTGTTTAAAAAAACCAACGTCTAAACAAATGTGTAGTCAAAGTATTCTGGTGATGCAGGGTTATTTAACCTTTCAGGCCTTATGGCTGTCAGCAGGTATAGCTGATAATCTTATGAACCATGTTAAAATTTTCATAGAATGGAGACAGGTATTGTGCTTCTTGGAAATGCAAGGGGAGGGGGAGCCATGTAGGAATGTTTCACAGGCAGAGGAAATAGCTGTCTTCATATGGATGTTGGCACTTTGAATTTTGGATCATTTGATGCCATTCATGTGCCACGCATAGGGCCATTACTGTGACGGGTTGGGAGCCACATGCTGCTCAAAACCATCCTGTGATGGTAACTGCTGAGTGATCTCTCCCTGCCCTTATCTTGACCCATAAGCTTTTAATTATATTTTGATCTCTCCTGTCCAGCTGAGGAGGAGGAATGATACAGTGGCTTTGGTGGGATCCTGGCATCTAGCTGAGGTAAACCCACCACAGCAAGCTGAATAAGTTTGAGTACATTAAGGTCTTATCTTGCATATTAATGAGTACTACTTCATTCTGGGTACATCTATTACAAAAGTCTTTATGAATTTGGAATAGCTCTTTTTGAGGAAAAAACATATAGGAACTAGAGAGACTGCTCCCTACAGATCTGTGGGAGGAGTGTTCTCTAGTTAGGGCTGATGAGCATCTGGGGTTAGAGAGTCTTATTTGTTCTGCTGACACAGCTATGTATGGAAGAAAACAATTGTCTGTTGCACTAATGTACTCCTCTCTGGTATTTAAGAATGAAACCGTAGGAACTGTGTTAGCTGTCAAAGAGCAAGGGTTGTAGTCAGTGCAAAAGAAAAAAAAAGATGGTTGAATTAAGGGATAAATTATGAAGGAAATTAAAATAAATCATCAGCGTGGACCTAATAGTTTGTTACTTCAAGGCAGTATGGGTTTTTTTTTATAGTGGTATTGTCATATGAAAGATATTTTAAACAACAAGTATATATTTTTCTCCATACTGCAACTTTTATGTTTAGTAATTTCAGGACTGTTCACTGTTTTAAACAGCCCATCGCAATCCAGGCATATCCCATATCAGAAGCTTAAGCCACAGCTTTGATTTTACTTATCTGAACCATTGCAATGTTCTGACCTTGGGCTGTGTAAAATCAAGTCTAAAAATCTCCTATTGACTTAATTGAGCCATGGATCTGATCTAAAGATGATGCCATGAAATAATTAGAAAAACCTATATTTCCATTCACAAGTTTATTTCTGTTCACATGTTCTATTCACCACATTTGAATTAATAAGAAAAATGATGAATGTAACTAACATTGCAGTTTCCTGTTGTCATTGTGTGGCAACATGTCTGTAAGCACAAACCATTCACCACCAACAGTCAAAACTACTTGATGACTTAATTATACTAAAATTCTTGGTTGAGAATTCTTGCCATTGAATTTCTTATTTTCCAGCATGTCTGGTACAACTTTTCTTTACGTCAGTCTGTGGAGTTTTTGACCTGTAATTTGGAGAAGGAAGGAAATGAATTAGAACAAAACCTCTAGAAAACTACAAGTGTTCAAGGGATTTTTATACTAATCTCTTGTAATTAAAAGTGTTAGCTCCTTTTTCTGGATTATGGATAAACAAATAATTTATATTTAGAGGTGCTGCAAGAGGCGTAGTTAATGTTCCAAGTGCTATTCAGTTTTATGTCTTCAATGTGATGGTACTTGGTTTGTGAAGCGAAGGAGATAGTTGGAAGGATCATGAGAAAGTTGTCAAAGCTCTTGCTTTCTAAACTGCAGGTTCTAAAAGTCTAAATCAAGTCACAGTAGATATGAGTGTGTGCTTGTGTAAGAAGACTCTTGACTATATTAAAATATTTTGCAAACCCATAGGTTATTCTAGTGGTTTATTGGTGACCTTGTGACCTAGAATAAATCCCATGCAAAGGGCGATTTTAACTGCACCCCCCTTCCCAGTTCATAGGGGCATGCTGCTAACAAGTTATCATGACACTGGTGGCAAGAGAGAATGTCTGTGCTGTGAAAATTAATTGCTTGTAAGCAAATCTGTTTTAAGCGTGTCATGATTTTCACAATGTATAGTTTTTATTACCACTATGTAGTCAAGGAATTGTAATAGCAGAACTTGCCTAACGGTTGCTTCCTAAAATGTTTGAGTGATATAGGTAGCATTATTTACCTAGTCTTTCTCCAACAGACTGTTGTGACATGGATTACTATGCATTGCACTTCTTTGTACTGACAATGTAACACCCAAGCATTTAAAATAAAATATGAAATTGCTTTTGAATATTTCCTTCTTTGAGAGGGGTAAATAAATGAAAATTAATGAGGTTAGGGAAATTTTTCTTCACAAGTGATCAAGTAAATCTGGCTTTGCATAGTCTGCAAAACATTGTTTTAATGAGACAGTATTGCATTTCTGTTGTGCCTTCCATTGTTAAGGGGAATTGCAGAATAGGTATTTTTAAATGAAATTAAAAGTTGTATCAGAACCAAAGGCTTTTTTTCCTAGTAGTCTTTGAGATTGTCTTACACAATATGAAGAAAATAGTATCTTTTACTGGCAAGTGTGTTTATTATTCTTCTTTCTGATTCAGTACCTGAGCTTGTGCTGTATACAGGCACATATATACAGTAAAGAGTCTGTAAAGAGAACTGCATTGAAATACACTGCATAATATATGCAAACTTTTTTTTTAAAGGGCTCAGTGTAGGGGAACATGCATATTAGTACTCTGAATTGCAGTTTGCTACCCAAAGCATTTGAAATGCGTGAAAAATTCTTAGGCATTAAGAAACGTTAGTTAGGAAGAGTAATAAAATTATAGGCCTTCTTTAAACCGGATGGTTTCATGGGTCCTTCATCTGAAATCAGCATTGTATACGGCAATTCACGGAAATGTCTTATGTGTGTGTTTGTACAGCTGAAGCCTTGTCACCACCTCTATTCCTTAATCAGTTGCCATGTCCTGCATGCTGGCAGGCCTTGTCCCAAAGATTGTGAAACAGCTTTGCTGCTGAAAATACTCTAGTGCTACAAACCCCAGAAAGAATAAGCAAGCCAACCCTGAAGTGGTTCCGTTGGATGGCACAGCACAGAAATAACAAAGGCATGCATCTGCCTTTCTGCCTTTTTGGCTTTTCCTTCCCTTTCTTTCAGGGATAGGTAGGGCTGAAAGTTGCATCTGGAGAGCAGTGCTTTGTATGTGAAATTTTGATTCAAGGGCTGGTTCCTGCTGGCAGCAGCAGTAGGCCTTGTTAAAAGTCTTGGTCTTCCCAGAAGTTAAAAGGCAAGGCGTGAGTCCGCTGAAAACGACGCGGCAAGGTACATCCAAATCATAAATAAGGACATGCAGCAGGTGCATTAAGCAGACATGGAAAAATGGATGCACGCCTTTTGTGGGAAGGTAATTGGGCACCGGGGCTTGGGGGGAGCTGGTGCAGAGAGGCAGGGGCGACTGCCACAGGTTGATGGGCAGGTGATCTGGGATGGCGCAGGAGGCCTACCTAATATGCTGTCTGCCCTAAGGGCCTGGGGGAACACAGTTGGATTATTATGTTAATGCCTGAGCCTGCTGCCCTCTTCCTATCCCAGCTGGGCTCCCTGTTGTTAGGAACTGCTTTGCTCTGACAGTGGAGTAATATACTTCATGATTGAAAGGGCAAAGGGGCTCGCGAGAAAAAAGAGCAGGCCTGCACAGATATGTAAATGAAGGGGGGAAGGCTGTAGGAGGGTTTGCACGTAGGTGTGTGTAGAAAGTTTATTAGGAAACGAGTAATATAAATCTGCTAATTGAATTGTTATTTACAAGTCCCATTTCCTGATTTGTTTCTTTGTGCATTACCCCCCCTAATGCTGATGTACAGTGAATTCGAAGTGCTTACCAAAGCAGGCACTTAGGTTGATTTATTTTAAACCAAGGTGCTATAATACACTGGTACCAGTGTACAGTGCTGACAATGGTGTATTTTTCAGGACTTTGATTACTGTTTCATGCTCTGCCACTATATTGCTATGCTACAGCTTATAGCGGTGATGTGATTCTTTTATATATTATAGATAAGTATATCACTCTGAATTTTGTTGATACTTCCACAAGAGTAGGCGATAGATACAGATTACAGAAATATATTTGTTATGGTGTTAGAGCAAATTGAACTTTGATTCAAAGAGATGGTGACTACGTTGTGATATTTTTCTGAGGTCTTTCTTGCAATAGGATTGACTAAACGGTGACTCGGTATTAGAATGAATGTATGTGAGAGATGAAAATCTGTTTCATAAACAGATTCACTTCCCACCCAACGATGATGGTACGACTGGTATACAGAGTCTTTCTCTACTTTTTATCAAGCTTCTGTCAGTGGCAAAACTTGAAATACCAGCCAGATGTGATTTCTAAGATCCTTATTTGTCTATTTTAACCCCAAAGTGCTGATCACAGATCACTTAAAGAAATAGCTGTTAACCTAAATTAAAGTGTTTAAAGTGAGAGCTGTTTTTATGAAATACAGCTATGCATTTAGTTTATCAGGTATAAAGTCGTTCGATAGGTGAAGTGTTTTTCTTGTAAATTTAGCTGGCACTCGGTGCTTGTTTAAGATGGGATTTCTGATTGGTTCTAGTGTATAAGGTGACATTTTCTACTCTTCAAATGTTTGCATATCCCAGTTCCTTTCCTTAAGTTTTATGTTCACATGTATTGCTACTCTGCATTGCTATTGAGAAGGTGTGCCTGTCTTGGCATGGGAACCTCCTGCTTTCACCTGTTTTGACCTGGCAGTTTTGAATGTGCTTCTTATACCCTCTCGTCCACTTACATATTATAGGGCATCTTATGTTATTGAAGTAGTTTAAGGTGGAAAAGAATTCTGGATCTAGATTGCTTCTGCAACCTTAGTTTGGTCTGACTGTGTAGATACAGATATTCTGGACTTACATGGCATGACGGTACAATTTTGCATCCATGCCCCTTGCCTCATTGAGTGATCATGATGAACAACCATCACAGAATAGGTATTAACAGCATCTGTGTTCTGCTGGAGCCTTTGTGATTAATACAAAATTACTGATTTCTTTATTGAATTCTCCTTGGAGTTCTTTGTGGGCAAATTGGAATGTGTTGATCTTGTCTCTACAGGTTATTAGTAATGTGAGAAGATAGTTTTAACCACAAAATGCTGAAAAATAGGCATATTGTGATAAAGGAAGTGTTTTCTAGTATGAAGAGTATTTTTCCAATCATTGCATTTTTATTTTTCTTTCATATTGTATGTGCACCTAGTTCTTTAATAACTGCCTGAGAAATACATTACTTGGGCTCCAAATTGTGTTGAGTTGGAAACTTCTCCATTCTTGTTTTTCTTTCCCCTGTATATGCAATTTAGGCATTGTAGAAATGTGTCCAATTTCTTTCAGGAAGATTGATGTGTAAATATTTTGTTTCAGGTCAGGTTAGTTTTGCATAGAAATAATTTTGATGTCCTCCACATTTTTCAGCATAACTTAGGTGCTCCATGCTTTCATTTCTCTTGATAAACTGATCTCCCTGGCTGAATCTTCTCAGTGCATGATAAGAATTTAGTAACAATGCTGCATTGTGGACCAGCTGAAAAGCTTTGCACAGTGACAAACACAGGCAGAGGCCATCTTCTATTAGGCATGAGAGCAATTCAGCTGAAAGCAGCAAAATACCGAAATGAAATGGTTAAAAAAGAAAATTTCAGTCATTGTATGAGAAGTGGTGATTCTAGAGGTGGGGGGATCTTGGGTTTAAAGCAAATACTTAAGTATGGGAATATCGCTTATGCCGGATATTCCAGTTTTTCAGCCAACTCTGGATATAAATGGAAACTGTAGAAGCTCAGTGAATGCTGCCACAAAGATCATGTTCAATGCAGACAGCAAGTTTGTGACCTTTTGCAGTAAAACAGTTTGTGCATTTCTTAGGCCTGCACCCAGCACAGTTCTTTGGTGAGCCTCTACTATCCACAGAACCTGGGTAGAATTCCGTACATGAAACCCATAGGTTTTAATGTTTTCTTTCTACCTTTTCTTCAGAGAAGTAGTGGTTATATAGTATTTTATCCTATTAGAGAATAAAGTAAATTACTTCAAGAAAGTAATAAAAATATCTTTAATGTAGTTGAGTTTCTGTGTTTTATATATGTATTTATATGATAAATACATATATGTGAATGAAAATTCTGAAGAGCAGTTTCAGCATTTTTGTGGTTTATGATGTACTCGTGCTGGTAGCCAAGTAGTTGTAAAATCATGTCCTTGATCTCAACTTGGTTGGCATTTGAGTATTAATCCTTTCACTTTAGTGAAGACTACTGCCCCCATCCACCCCCTCTTTGGATTAGGGGGTATAGCAGTCCTCTTGGAAGAAAATGGGGGCAACTAACAGATTAGAATTTAAAGATATTTGGGGCAAACTTCAAAAGAAGGGTGGTGGCAAATAACAATGTTGTAGTTAATTTGCTTTCAGATAAAAAAAAACCTTGGATCTTAAGTTGTTGAACTCCTTGGGCAAATTTTGGGGATACATAATATGTAAAGATGCACATTTATGCACTTTCTCACCTTGTGTATGTGTAACTTTCAGTTATATGAATTGTTAATTTAGATGACAGAAGTATCTGAGCAGCATTTAAAAGAATGCAGTTGCATGCATTAAGATTGTTCCTTTTCTTCTTCACTTCTTTCAGGCAATGAAAGAAGTGAAGCACTGTGGTGCTGGTCTTTTCCTTACAGTATGCTACTTTTCTTTCCCTTCTCTTTCTACCTCTGCTACAATACTGCAGCATGAAAAGCTTTGTCTGGTCTCATAAAAAGGGAATTTCCAGCACCATACAATACTGGCTTACTGTAAAGCCTAACCTTTGGGCTAGGTTTAAAAACAAAAAAAGTAACTGTACTTTGAGATATAGACAGAAGTTTGTGGATGAGACTAAAATCTCCTTCTCCTTTTACCTGTGACACATTCTGACATGAGCTCCAGAGATCGGGGTTCATGAATCTCTTCAATGGGCCACACTACTTTCTATTTTACAATGCTAGTACTTCATCCAGTCTCCCCAAGATATGGCCTTCCTTGCAGTAGTGTTTTGTTTCCCATCTCCTGTCGTTGCACAACTAATAGTGAGGCTGTTCCCAGTGGTAGTAGTGACAGGGACTTTAATAACAATGCCATTATGAGCTGGTTTCGATGGCATAGTAGTTAAAGTGTTTGATTCTGCTACTAACTGCCCAGAAAGCAATATGACAGTGGGATATTTATAGAAAAATACTGGTACAGGCACAGCCTTACAGTTAATGCAAAGGGCACCTTTTAAAAAGTGGCCTTGTGCTTTCATTTCACTTCAGCAGTGAAGTAATACTCTTTGGAGTTGTGGAATGCATTGTTTAACTAGACCTCTAATCATGTTATGGATGGTGTGTCTCCAGAAGAATCAGGGGACAAGACCTTTAAGTGTTTTTATCACAGCTTAAGATCTCAGAAAATGTGAACTTAAATAAAAGTATATTTGAGACGTTGTTATTGCTCTGTATCCTTTTGAGGATACCTTCTACAGTAGGTTGCAATCATAGCTTACCCTATGGCTCTCTCCATGCCCTTTCTCCACCTAAGTTTTTATTCGGCCTTTACCCTAAGCAGTC
>JANHGB010038786.1:12084-23192 GCA_026283785.1 Coracopsis vasa
AGTTTTCATACCAAAGTGTCAGTGGCTGGTTAGAATCTTTCCTTTTTGCCCTCTAATTGTGTAACATGGTCTGTTTCATAGGTCAAATCTATGACTGCTAAAGCTTATGCTATAAAGGATGTAGGTAGCAGGGGGAAGTTGCCATGTTTCCCTGTGTCTAGGAAATTAGGGAAATGGGCTTTCATTTGGGGAAAAATACATACAAAAAGTTTGGCTATATGCCTTCGCAGGAACCTAGAGCTTTCTGACATGACAGAGCCTTATGAAGTTTGTGGAGGAAGAGATTGGATGCTAGAGCATGAAGTTTGCAGATAGTTATGCACATTACGTACTCAGTATGAGAAAGTGTGTGTTGTTATGAGTCTGTCAGCTTTAGATCACTGCTTGCTTGAATGTTTACACTGCCACTGGGCAGTAATCTTACTGTTTGCATTTACGATTTTTAAGTAGAGGAGAGAAAAAGAGAAACTGTGTCTGTATGTTCATGTTGGTATTCAAAAGTCCACTGTAGATGTTCACGTTGCCACCCCGTTGGGGTGTGTGATGTGGGAACCAACACTGGAAGGCACAGTGTTTTATTCGATTTTGTGTTTTATACTGCAAACTGCAAACTTAGGGTGGACAGGAAGGTTGAGCTACAGCTTCAGGGTACCACTGGGCTTGGGGTATGGCTGATCAATGATTGAGTTACACAAGGGTGAGGTGAGAGTATGGGTGGCTGTCTTTGCTGACAGCCTTTCTCATTGTTGAAAGGAAACAGGCCATGGTTATTAGAAGGAGGAAATCTCTTGACTTTAGCATCCTGAACGGATAGATGTGAGGTTGCAAAAGGTGTGTGTTGCCTATGTCTGTGTTTCTGGATAGGGCCTAGATAGGCCTTTTCATCTGATACTAGCCTTGTGAGCATTGCAGTGGCTTTGAATGCTACACAGACACATAAGCATCTGCTGTGGGTGGATCTGGGGCATTTTGGATAAAGCAAAGTAAGTATGAACAAAGTGACAGTGTTGTACAGCTCATCTGTCTGGGCTAGTTGGGCACTGTGTCTTAAGAATCATCTTACCTCTTCTGTATCTGAGGAGACCAAGTCTTGGTTCTTTCAGTGTAGACATGGACATTCCAACTCCTGAAAGAGATTAAGAAAAAGAGCATTCTGGCTTCCTTCATGTGATCATTCTGACACTGATGATGAAGGCTTTTGTTTTCATTCTGCTTGATTATACAAGTAATCTCAAGTAAAATGATCCAATCATACAGGACAGTGTTGCTTTCCAACCTTTGCTCAAAACGGATTTCCTGCTACTAATGTATTAGTAGTAGTAAAAATTTGCAGACTGACATATAAACATACCTGAGATCTGAATGTTTGCCATTTGAATTGTCAACAAATATTTACATTCTGGATTTACTCTCTGGAAAAAAACCTGTGATGTATATACTCTCCTAGCTTTCAGTCTTCATCTCCCACTGCCTCTGAATGAGAAATGCCATGATGACTCTCCAGAACTCCCTTGAGTCATGCCGGTTGCTCATGGTAGGGAGAAGTTACCATTTCTGATAAAAGCAAAAAAAGAGGAATAGTTTTCTTTCTCTGTTTCAGTACTGCTGAAACTATTGGTGAAACAGAGAAATCCTTCAACACAGAGCACCACATACACTAAATAAGTGTGTCTAAAAAGCCTGCTTTTTGACAATCTTTTGATGGATGGTTTTGTATTTGTAAATGTTATTACCAACAGACGGTGGTTATGAGGAGCTACAAAAATGGGGGAGTGAAAGACTGATTTTAAACAGAAAGAACTTGGCTAGTAAGAGGTAGGTGGCAATAACTTTCCGCTAGCAGAGCCCCTAGCTTGCTTCTATGCACTGCTTGTGGCAGAATGCTGAGCCTGGCTGAAGCAGCACAAACTTGTAGTTGGGCTATGGCAACCTCTGCAGCCTGGAACAAATCTGTAGTGTGCACAGCTTCAGATGCACAGTTCAATGAGAGGTGTTCTCTGGATGACATTCCTCTGCTGAAATGCTAACAAACAGCATATTAGTTACTCTGTTTTCATTTTCTGGTGCCTTTTCAGCATCATTTTCATAAAACTGATGGTTATTGAACACAGTGAAAATAAAGGAATGTTTTCATCCTGTCAGCACGGCTCTAGAGGCAGGTTGGGGATTAGATGATATCTGTTTCACGTCAGCAAATTGTGTTGAACCACAGGGAACATAGGAAATTAAAACAAAATCTCCACTGTATCTTGGGATTTTATGCTGGTGTTCTGGGGTTTCCTTAGTTGGTGGGTGTAGGGGTTTTTTTATGTGGTGCAGGCTTTTTGGTGATTTTGTTTTTTTAACAGAGTAAAGTTGTGTGTATATTCTATTCCTTTACAAAAATAAGAGTGATTCAGTGTTTGTCTTTAAAGAGACTTTTTGAACGTCAGTTCATATTTCGTAAGATTTCTTTGGACCTAGATTTTAGCTATTATCAAAGGCTGCATTTGTTTTGTTTTTTATGTTGGGGTTTTTGTTTTGTGTTTTTTTTGAGGGGTAGTTTTGGTTTGATCTGGGTTGGTGTGTAAATTTTTATTTCTCTTCAATGGAATGCCACTGCTGAGGTGGCCTATCTCGTATACAACACATGGGACCAAATTCATGTGTAAGATGCATACTACAGTTTCTGTTGAATTCAATGTGGAGTGTATATACATCTCCAAGAGTCAAATCTAGGCGCTATTTGCTTCTCAGAGATGATGCTGGAGTGTTAAAAAGGCATGTGATTTGCCTCTGAGGGGGCAACTGTGCAGCTAGAGATTTTGTGGAGCAGTTAACACTACCTCTTTTATTTTTGCCGTGCTGTAGCAGGATTTTATATACATTTTAACAGTTATTTAAGAGTCCCCATATGCTTAGAAAAGAATCTGAATATATGTGCCTTTTTTAAAGCTGCATCATAACTAGGTTATTTCATCAATACAGTAGAATTGACTAGGAGCTGCAGTTGGAACAATATGTAAAAATACAGCTTGTAAAAGATTTCCTTTATTAATTGTCATCATCCACAGAATATATGTTCAAATAAATGTTGTGTAATAACTAAATTTGAGATTAATAGGCCCCTTAAGAAACAGCGAAGTCATTCAGGATAGTCAGTGAAAAATAGCCTGTAAGACTGTAACATGCACATATTGTCCTGCTTACATGCTCTCTCTGGTGTCATTCCCATTTATCAATGTCGGCAGGCTCTGTTCTCATTAAAACACTCTTGCACAAAAGCAACTTAATTTTCTTAAGAGAAGAGGACACCTGATTCAATTTAGTGCTCAAAACCAGGAACTTGAATATATATGTATTTTTCCTGTCTGAACTCAGATGAATAGTTATGAACAGCAATGCAGATTAAACCTTATTAGGTATATTTATATTCTGTTTGCAGTAACTGTGCTGTGGCAAATAACTTTCTACAGAGCTGTAGCATCTTATTAATGGAAACAGCAGTTAAGACATGAGCTGTGGTAACACTCACATGAGATTTTATTTTTAAATAGGAGATTGAAGGAGTTGTTTAAAGGGACTCTGCCAACTCATGCAAGCTACTTCTGACGTCCTGCCTTCTTCCTCCACCTTCTCGATCTACACTGATCTCTTTGGGTAGATAATTTTTTCTTTTCTGTGCTGTTTGCTCAAACCATTTCCATCACTTCAGTATTTTTCTTTTTTTAATTGTTGTTTTCTTCTCCTTGTTAAATAGGAGATGTATCTATTACATTTTGCATTAATTGCATGGACACTATGAAGTGTTCTACTACCACATTGTGTTCTATGCCCTCTACTGCATAATCCTGCAATAGTAATGCTAGGGTACTTGTCTTTCTCCAGTTCTTTTCTACTCTTCCTCATTGTGCTATGTGTGTTAAATGGGATATTTAGTCTTGGGCCTGGTACTTGAGCTGTATATCCTACTAGTACATGTTTGAAAATGATAAGGTTTTAACCTCAGGTGATGGTGGGTGTACACAGAGCAGCTTTGTATGATGCTTAGGTTGCTTCCTTCTGTTTAGTTTCATTGCACTGCATCTGTGGCCTTGGCCCTGGAATGTCCTTTCCACAGATTGGTGACAACTTGGGGCCAGGCAAATCCTAATGTATGTAGCATGTGCTCTCTCAGCTATGGGTTGCCTGGGGGTAAGCACAGGGTTAAGTACATTTAGGAAGGCTACCTCCCTAATGGCTGCCAAATGACGCTCAAGAATCAAACATTTTAGAATTAAATATATATATAGGTGAAAAAGCCTTTTACTATTTTATATAGTCCACATATAAACCCGTGAGGCACTTTGTTTCCTTATGGCTCTGCAGTAAAGAAAACTACAGCTCCAGTTGAGCTGTGCCTGACAATTTCATACAAATCCTGTCGATAATGATGAAATGTTGGGGTTTGACCCAGATATTTCAAATATTGCCAGTGTAACTTTTTCTCTTCTTTAATGTAGTCCTGATACGTTATTATCAAAAAATATCTAGTCTAATAAATTCCAAGATAGGTTAGTTCAATACCAAAAAGCTTTTTGTTAGGTTCAGGTATGGAAAAAAAGAAAGTTTCTGACAGATAGGTTTCCTTCAGAGGTGGGCTGCTTACTTCTCACTGGAAAGTGCTCCAGGCTAGATGATCATTCCTGGAATTACAGATCAGCAAGAGAGTTCCCTCAAGCCCAGTGACATACAGAGTTGACTGAAATTGTCTCTGCTGAATATTAACTAAATTTGTTGTTTAGTGGAGCTAGTGTGTACAATTTTAAACTCAAGTGGAGACATACATGCTCTTCTATACTAGCCCTTTTAAGAGTACTGGCAGTGACTTTCAGTCTTGTCTCTGACTTGATGTAAACTTCAATAATTGGCCTGGTTGTTACTACTGCTGCTTTTGAATGTGGTCTGGCCTTTCAATACATGCATTTACCTTTTGAAAGGATCGTCTTACTGATTTTATAGAGACTGCTCCCCTCATATTAATCATAAGTGCAATGAACAGTTTTCAAACACATGCAAATCCGAACTTGGAGTATTATAAGGACATGTAAATGTTTTCATGTTTTATTGTTTCATTTAAGCTGACTGCAAATAGTCTGATATCTGTTGATGTACAAAAGGAGCAAACACACTAAAAAAGTTATACAATAATAGTGACTAATAAATGTTTCAAATAGCAAATGAAGAGCCTAGCTGTATCATGTGTCAACACTAACGTTTATTTGTATCATCCCTCTAAGGATGTCAGAGTGCTTTTTAAGCAATGAATTAATATTGACAATGCCCTCTGAGGTATGTAGGCAATATTATCCCTCTTGATAGAAGGGAGTTGGAAGCACAGAGTGTTTAAATCCTACAGGGTCATGTACTAGGGTACATTTAATTACAAATTAGAGCAGTTGATTCAGTTTACTACAGGTTTCTTTAAGCTGAACCAGAACCACAAACATAATCCACAGGTTTGTGGGTATCAGAAAAAGTTACTTCTAAGTTTATTTTGCAGGGGAAATGTTTATAAAGAAAACTGCAAGTAGAGTAATTGACATGTGTAAGTTCTCCCTCATTGAGGCAAATCATCTGAATGGTTATAGCTTAATTTCCAGTCTTCCTGTTTTATTTATTTTTTCCTCTCTTGCCTGTAATGAGTGTTAAATCAGCTGCCATGGAAGATTTCTGACACATTGGAGAAAGGGAATTAAAAATTGCAAACCAGTATACTCCTGGACCATTGTGAATTATGACTTTTGCACATGATGGCCAAATACCTGAAAAATTTATCTGAGATTGTTGTCTTAGTACCTGTTAGATTCTTGAAAATATTTAAAAACCAGAAATCTTCTGGGTGTATCAGGAAGGTAAAAAGAAAAGTTTGTTGATGGCCAAAATAGCACCATCTAGTATCATCACCACAGAACCATCTAGAATCTCTGCCTTCTACTTTTCCAGGTTCATTCCTGGAAGTGGAATTGCAGCATATTTTTGGTAAAAATTTTCATGTCTATAAATGATCCTCAAATCAGAATTGGTAGCCACTCATGTGGCTAGAACTAGATGTATGGTGTTCCTTTTAAGGGTATATCGGTTCTTTCCAGCTACTGCTTTCTTCTTTGTTGAAATGACCAGGGAAACAGTTGAGGACTGTCTAGCTCTGAAGTTATTTCTCTAGCATTGGTAGACATGGTCTGGTAGGCTCACCTGCACTGCAAGCAAAGCCTGGCCTGAACCCAGCTTTTGGTAAAGCCAGATATTTTTGAGACAGGGAGGTAAGTTTGGCGTGTTAGGGAGGGAAGGGCTATATTTTATGCTCTCTGTTCATTTTATATGGGCTTCACTAGCTTTCTTGAAAAGGGTGAATGATAAGGTTCTTGGTAGGAGACAGAAATGTAGCTGTCACTGTACATGCAAAATCTGCATGGGGTGGAGGGGGCTGTTAAGTTTCCTCGCAGCCTTCTGCTGCAGAAGTGAAGCCCAGATGCTTCTGTCTTTCAGACCTTCACAGTTGATTTACAGTGTTTTATATAGCAAAGATTGTTTTGCAAGGAAGAGATCTTTAAGTCTACATCCTCCTTCATAGATTCAGAGACAGAGTGTAATAAAAGGGATCAAATTGAAGTGGTGAAATACAGTCTGTGTAAGAATGGCACGTGCCCAGCAAATTCCAAAGAGACTTGATAAACCTGATGGGTTATTTTAACATAATAATAACAGCAGCTTTAAAAGGGATTTATTAACAAAAGATACCTGCAAGGACATGTCCTTTGTTGAAACTGATCCCTTGCATTAGGTTTGTGTGCATACATGTAATGTGTCTCTTCCTTGTCACCTGAAAGGATCTGCTGCACAGCTTCAAATGCAAGTAGAAAATACTGATTTCATTCACACTTGTTGAAGAATTGTTTTAGGTAGTACTCACTCTGGCTTTCAGCTGTAATCTCTGGCAAGAGAAGCTGTTTGGACTTGTGCCTTTTTTTTGTTTCTATGTTCAAAAAAGGAATACTGATGAGGAAGAGGTGTTAAAATATGTTATCGTACTTTACAACTGTCAACTATGATATTTTATTTAGCTATATCTATTCAGATGCTCCCTCCGCAACATGGAGTGCCATATGCCATTGTCCCTGTTAGTAAGCAAGTCAGCAAAGGTTTCCTAGTCTGCATTTGTTTTTGTATTTGGGCCACTGAGGAGCTGTGGTCCAGTGCCATCTTTTATTGATAGGGCCAGCAGAGGAGAAATCTAATGAAATTATCAAAGCTTTGAATTAATTATGAACTTGAATAAGAAAGCTAAGCTCTCTACAGCCGAGGATCTCATTACCCATTCATTTTCATTGCATCCTCTTATGGAGTAGAAGGCAGGTTCAGCTACAGCTCCTACCCTGATTTTGGACTTTATTCAAACTTACTAAACTTGCTAGCATCCACTTGTTATTAATATGTGGCTGGAAGTGTCCAGGGTGATTAATTTGACTCTGCTGTAAATCTTCAAGTAAATGATAGATTTCCCTTCTTCCTTTCCTCTTACTTTTGCTGTGTGGCTTTTCATCATCAGACTGGCTGCCATACAAGAATTTCTGTTCTTTCTTGGTAAATGGGAAAAACTATTATTCAAGACTCAGATTTTAACTTCCTGGAATTTTAAGGTTTTAATAAGAAATAACACTGCTACTTTATATTTCCTGGATATTTAGGTAAGCACAAACACTTCTAAAGTCATTATCAAAATTGTTTATTTCCTTATTTTAAAAGACTTTATGGAGTAAACATTTTGGCCTCAGAAGTGTGGGGTCATTGTGGATGGTTTTCTTGTATGTTTGGGGTATTTTTATTGTTTTTGTTGTTGTTTCTATTTTAAATTTGTTGGTCAGTCTACAGAAATGCCTGACTTTGTCAATACTTTATTATGATGAAGAATTAAATTGGTTTACTTGCCTGATGATTATTCCATTAAAATAGTTAAAAGTCTCTGAAAATGCAGTGGTTTAGTTAAATCAGATTATATTTATTTTGATTAATGGTAAATATGTAAAAATGTTCCTGCCAAATAAGAGCAAAAGCAGTGAGCCCAAGGTGCTGTGTAATATTCTTAGTTCTTCTGGATATTTCCTCTTAAGTCTACTGGTAAGGGTTTTCTTCTCCTCTTGCTTTTGTCCATTTCGGTAGATTATTTAGGAATGCATAAGCTCAAATCTATCACTTTTCATAAGTTATAGGCCACTGGCAATTTTTTAAGCAGTGGCTAACTGCCTAATGGTCTTTGTGTATGTGTGTATTTGGAGAATCTAAGTGCTTTTTGGGCAGGGGAATAACATTTTGTTCTTGTACTATAGCTATTTTACCATAGTTGATATTTATCTTTTTCTCTCCTCAGGCAGCTGCTATATTTAATTCCGCTTTTGGAAGTTTTTTGGTAAGTAATGCAGTATTTATAGCAAGTGCTTTAATAGTCTTATATTTAACAGTATCATGTGTGTTTGTATTCACATTAGTGTTGGTGGAGTTGTGCCATTTAGCTGGCAGAAATTTGAATCATCTTTCAATTTATGTCACTATGCCATTAAATACAGATACTACAATTTCTTTTCTTTTTTGTTAAACTCTTGAGAAAAGTAGTGAATAAATTGTCTCTGCTCATGATAAATTAATAATGTGTAAACACATCTTAATTTTCTCCTTAATGGGTTAACAGAATCTATTATTATGCAGATGCTTCAGACATGGGCATCAATATATTGATTTTTCTAATAAGGCCCATCAAATACTCATTATTTTCTATCAAGAGGCCATGGATTTTGAAAAGAAAACATGACCCAGCTGATCAGAGAGTAGATGCTAATTTACTCAGTGACTTGTCATTTGTTTAGCATATTTCACTGTCAGTGAAGCCACTCAGTGTCTCTGAGGAACACACTAAAATAGCTAGATATGGGAAAGCAATCAATCCAGATGGAAATATAACCATTTCTGTAAAAAGCAAAACCAGTATTTGTGGGCCTAATGGTCTACAAAGATTCAGAAAGAACACTAAATAAATATATGTATGAGGAAAGAATGAATAGATTTCTTTTATTGATACGTTTAGAGAGACATTAATGAATATTAAATACAAATTATTTTATATGTAGGCAAGCTACTGTGACTGATTGTTTTGTTTATGCAGCTAATAATTGAATTTGGGGTTTTTTTATTAAAATTTGTGCATGTTTAGAAGTGTGCATGTTTAGATGTGTGTGTTTGTGATTCCAGTCTTGTGTCCCCAAGAGGAAGACTATTATGTATAAAATGAATGAATGACAAAAGAATTCAAATTAAGAAATTAAAATGAAAACTACAAGTACAAAATAACTCACTTTAGGCATATTAATTTTATGAAAAGCTGGAGTTTGGAGTTTAAGTATGTAAAACCATACTGCCAAGAGAGAAACTTGTGTGGCATTTTGAAGTTATGCATTGTGCTGCTGCTTTTTTGAGGGGACTAGGTTAAGGTCAGGAGGATGGATGTATGTTTTGTGGGTATAGATGTCCAGTCAAATTTTTAAAATATTGATTCTCAAATACTTGTTTCTTTTTGTCACCTATGATGTCCTTCTCTAATGGGAAGAAGGTACTTTCAGCCTCAAATTCTGGAATCCCAGTGTTAGAGCAACTCTTAAGTCTGTGTATGTGCATGATATTTTTTCTCATTTCTTGGCACAAGCTCCTGTTTCTCTGCTGTCCTAAGCTTTTGGTTCAGGAGGTTTCCTTGAATACCCAAAGGCCTCAGTTCAGCTGTCATTAGGAGTATGTCTTTTGACTTCAAATAAGAATTTAGGCCCCAGAGCATCTGACTACAATGCCGGCTCCTGGTAAAGCAACATAAACATATTTTAATCTCTAGAACCTGTTTCTTCTTTCTTCGAAGAAATCTCAGTTAAAGAAGCTGAGCTAGTTGATAGTGAACTATGTTCATGTAATACTTCTGATTTTGGTTTTAATCTTAGTTCCGTTAATCATTGGAAAGTTCTATTCACATGTAATTACCTCATTTTGCTTTTTATTCACTTCAGAATTGTTTTGAAATCTTGGAGTAGCATTGCAGAAAACATTATTGTTAAAAATAATTTCCAGGAAGAGCTTTTCAAGAATATTAAAGATTATCTAGAATCAAACCACAGGACCAGCTGATTTTTTTTTTTCTAATTACTGATTGTTTAACAAAATAAAATTATAAATAATGTAACCACTATTAAGTCACAAATATATTCACACACTTAGATGCTTATTGTGGTATCCTAGTTTGAAATCATGATTATGTAGGGAAAATGTGTGTATGACAGAAAATAAATCACAAATATGTTTACTGAAAGCTTTGCTCTTACAAACTTCTCAAGTTATGAAGCTGATAGGATGAACATTATGTCTGAAAACACAATGGGATGATGGTATGCTAGGAACTGTAATAAGTAGCCAGAGTTGTTTACCAGTTTTACTGTGCTATAGATCTACATGGCCTATGTTCTGATATTCAGAATGGCTTCTGAATATCACTAGCATGGGGTCACTTACTTTGTAACTTTTCTGTGGACAACTGGTGAATCATAAATAAATATTCTTGTTTGAAGTCTAAACTGTTCTATAAAATATAAGAATAATTGGCCTGTTTCTGAGAAAATATGGAAGCTTGTGATAATGTTTTTGGAAGTCCATCAGTTTGTATTGGTGCCTAACTTACAGGCTTGGCTATAGGTAGAGATCCTATTTCCTGTGTCTTTAATTTATGATGAATCTCAATCACATTTGCATTTTTCTTATTTGTCTGATAGTGCACTGTCTGTGGATAGGCTCAGATGTAGCTGTATACTTTTGTGACCATAACCATATGCATGTCCTAGAGATAATTTGGAAGTATCTGACCATTGGCAAGGCTGTAATTTTTCCCTCACATTCCTTGTCTTACAGTGTGTAGCACAGAGGCAGGTTGCTGCACTTTTGCATAGCTATGACAAAGCCAGGAGGACAGTATGCTGTTGTCTGTCTCAGACTGTGTCCTGTGGGCCAGTGCTTGTGTATGACAGTGAGAAGCAAACTGATTTGAAAGGGCTGAAAGATGTGCT
>JANHGB010038796.1:0-25745 GCA_026283785.1 Coracopsis vasa
GATTATTTGGTAACTCCTTGGTGCAAACACAGTTCGTATTTCTGGTCTGATTTTCAAATCACCTTTATACCAATGTAATGTTACAATCATTACCCTTTTTCTCCTCAAATCCTTCTTGCTGTTTACACCTCAGTGCCATCCACAACCAAACTTCTTTTGACGCTTTCATTTTAGTATGACTGCGCTTCCGACTGCTCAAGGAGTACAAATCAGAGGAGCATTAAGCTGGGAATAAGCAATTATTGTGCTCATTGATTCTTTCCCAGAGATAGAGGAAGATTTCTTGTGTGGTTTCCACGTGGCTTATGCTTACCCTGATGCCAGGTGGGACAACTATAACCCAAATGAACCTCAGCATTGCCACAGGACTGAGGAAGGCGAATCAGCACTGGCACTGTCAGTCTAAAGCCTGCAGTGATTTCCAGGGGATCTTTTACAGCCCAGGATTAAGCCACTCTGTCGTGGTTTCATGCAAATGTAGGTTCTCCAATGTGGCTGTCATGCAAACATACCCTATGGGAGAAAGCTTTCTGTTTCAAACCATCCATTTTATGTTTTCTCTTGCTTTTTCTTCTTGCACATGTGTGTAAGGATTTAAATAGAAGGGAGCTGATTGCAAAGATCATGTGTGGAAAAACTTACAGCTGAGAATTTGCAGGCCAAGAAATGGAGCTTTGTTTTGTTCGGTGTCTATAACACACTAGGACAGTTCTGGAAACAGAAGTATTCATCTTTACATGTGGTGCCCATGCTGCCCAGGGCTCATGATTGAGGTACAACCACCCTCCACACAAGTCTTTTGTTGCTTCACATGTCAAACCCAAATGTTCCATTGCAACAAGAGCTGTGGGTTAATTTGGGGACTGATTGGGGTTCACAGCCAGTTACTGGGCACTTCAACATCAGAATTCCCTGAGCAACTTCCCAAAGCTCAGCCAGACTATCTGAAATAGCAGCTCGTTGACCAACACCTAACATCCTTAGGCAGTTAATGGGGAATTTTCTGGTCTGACAATAATGTGTTTAAAGGTCTTTTTTCCAGCCACAGATCAAACACTTGCATGCAATCATCTATTCCCAGGCGAAGGAAAATCCCTCTTGTTTCAGAATCTTCTTTCCTGATGAATGCCTGCTGTGCTAATATCCCTAATCAAGGGTCATGAGAGCCCAGACAGTGGCAAAGTCACATTCCTTAGTGCAAACAAGCCCTTCAAAATATTCTTGGCTTTAAGGGGTAGGAGGATCCTTGTTGGGAATGGGAAACAGGCTGGTGGATTCTGCAGCATCCGGGTTTTAAAGATGTAGTGAAAATTGCCAGGGGACCTTTAAGAGTTAAACCAAAGACATTAATCACAGTGACATGTATAACAGCAGGAGACTGACTTTACAGAGGCTGTCTGAGAGTGCAGAAATCCTTTTGTGGCATTTACAGTAGACCTCATGGGGAAAGGTTTGGGAATCCTCTCCCAGAATGTTTAATGGGTGAGAACCAGGACTCTTACTCTGCAAGCCAAGTAGAAGTGGTCTGACAGCAAGACAACTCCATCATCCTCTGTGTTTATGGTATACAGGCTGTCAGGCCCTAATGCTGTCCATGAGAGATGCTTGTACCACGTCATCTCCATAGGCATCTTTGCTAACTACAATGAAGAGTCATTGCTTTGCTATCCCCAGCAGTTGCCTCTTTGCCTGACTTTGTATCTTGAGTTCATTCTAAGGCCAGTACTTAAAAGGAGTGTCTTAAGGCATAGAGTAAGTATAGGCCATGGGAAGAGGCTGAGGGAGATCAGGAAGAGCTGGCTTGTGGAACCTCTTGATGATGACATGAAACATACAGCAGAAAGAAGGCCACCACCTCCAGTACTGGGCCCTAGCACCTGAGTGACTGTGCTGGTAGGCAGGGGAACAGACACTCTGTGTTGGACAGAAACCTTGGGTTTGTGTCTTGATCTAACCTGTGGATGTTATTGCTCTCCCTCAGACTATCGTACTGGTCCCTGCTTTAGCCAAGTGAATAACCAGATGTGCCAGGGCCAGCTCAGTGGGATCGTCTGCACCAAGACCATGTGTTGTGCCACCATTGGAAGGGCCTGGGGTCACCCATGTGAGATGTGCCCTGCTCAACCGCATCCCTGCCGCCGAGGTTTCATTCCCAACATTCGTACTGGAGCCTGCCAAGGTAAATGCCATGAACATGTAGAGGATGTTCCCTTACCCATCCTGGTGGGCACTGACAGGGTGAGTGATGGATGCCTGCCAGGAGCTCCAGTACAGAGAACAGTTCTCTGTGTAAGCTTTCTAAATCCATCATTATATGTCACAGAGCATCACCATGGACCTTGGGTGTCTCATGGGATCATCTTAGATTATCACAGCTCAGTTAAACAGTCTGGCCATGCTGTGGTTCTCAGATAACAAGATGTAGACAATGAGGCTAGTGTTTCTCCAAGTTTAAAACTAAGTTACAGCCTTCCATATGCCCTCATTTTGGGGTGCTGCTGTTGTTGGAGCTTCTGTTCCAGCCCTGGAGCATGATCAGCACTTGTATTGGGTGGCTAGTGCTCTGTAAATTGTATTATTGGTTCAAAATGGAAGCTATGACTCTCCAAGATCACACAGGCAGCTACAATATACATAAATCACATGCTTAGAGGTTGCATTCAGGGTGCAGGACAACCAGGCACAAATAGCAGAATGGTCCATGGAGCTCCCATCAACAGATACCATTGGCAGCCTCTCTAAGGGGTTGCAGGGATCTCCATTCAGAGTTGCATGAATTCCTTTCTGCATCTGCAACTAACTTCAGCCTTTACCTGCTATGATCAAAAGCCAAAACTACCATCCAAATCCCACATTATCCTACAGGACAAAACTGGGAAGGCTGAAGAGGAGAACTTTTTGGCTGTCTATTGTAATCTGTGTTTTATGGCCCCAGTATCTTCAGGAAGGCTTGGCCTATGTGATAGATTTGTCACTCACTGTTACTGCAAGCAGAACTGGAGTATAAATCAGATCTGCAGCACACAGGCAGGGTGGTTCTAAGCAGCAAGTACTGCGGTCTTCCTGAGGTGCTTTGGGAAGCAGTGTCCCCTCACTGATATGGACACCATGGCTTCAGGATGAGCCTTCCTGGGTCAGGAAAGAGCAAAACCTGAGTCCACAGGTTCCCCTCTCTGCCCTGTGGCAGATGCTGCTCCCTGAAGGCTGCAGAAGGACATCCCATCAAACCACTTCTCCTTCCCAGCTCAGCTACCAGCCTGGAACGAGCCATGACGGGGTAGACACATGGATGTTTGCTTTGGAAAACATTACCACACTTTTGCCTCCCTCTTGCTTGTGTAGATAAGGCAGCAATTTATTTATGCCCATTTTCTGTCCTTCACCTTATTTCTAATGTGATCTGATGGGCAATTGTGTTATGAAATGTAAATCCATGTACTTTGAGCAAAGCTGCTTCTTTCTCATAGGGTTCTCACCACCATGGGGCTGAAAATTCATGTGTTGCAATGGCTTCACTTCCTAAGATCTTTGCTCTTCTCCCTGTAGATGTGGACGAATGTCAAGCCATTCCTGGCCTCTGTCAAGGTGGAAACTGCATCAACACAGTGGGTTCTTACGAGTGCAAATGCCCTGCGGGTCACAAGCAGAGTGAGACCAACCACAGATGTGAAGGTAGGACTGCAACCTCCTGCACAGCTCCACCAGCCTGCTCAGCACAGGGTTCAGGATACACTCTGGGAGCACAAGGGCCATTAAAAACTGAACCTCTCTGCTCACAGGGCATCTCCTGGGCTGGCAAAGTAGGGATGTGAAAGAGCTCCCATGCCAGCCTTGGTCTTAGCTTCCAGCTAGGAGGGAGTAGGGCAAGCATGAAGGCATGATAGAAAACGTACTGCAAAGTGCATTTCTGATCTCTTTACCTGCTTCCCAGAGTCCAAGGCAATGAGGAACAGAGCTTGCCTCATCTCTTAACTAGGAAGAGGGTTTTATTCATGTAGGTGTTTTCTGAAAGATCTTTTAATGGCAGCACAGACTCATTGAACAGACGGGATCTCTGGAGGGCTTTAGATCTCGACTTAGATCAGGACTGGCTTCAAAGCTCTATCAGGTTGCTCAGTCTGAGCCTTTCCTTTTGGGGCTCTTGTCCCAGGGTTGCACCACTGTCCTGGTGAGGAATATTTTCCTTATCCACTTGATATTTGTCTTTTTGCAGCTTCCAACTTGTTGCCTCTAGTTCAGTAGAGTAACTGGAAGGAAGGCAAAGCAGGTGGAGTCTGGCTAACTGGGATGGTGATGAAATAAGGCAACCAGAAATGAAATCATGGCCCTCAGTGCACTGCAGAAGGGCTGATTCCATGAGATGAGGGTATGGAGCAAGTCAGTGCAGGGATGCTTCACTGACTTGGTGACATCTTTCCCAACTGACATGTTGGGCAGAACCTGAACCTTGTCCTTGAGTACAAAGCAGGGGTAAATGAAATGCCAGACAGCATCCTGAGCATTGATCCTGTGAGCCAGGGGCCTGGTACTGTCCCAGTCCCACTGGGGAAGCACTCCCCCATGCCAGGCCAGGGCTATCTGCAGACAGCCTGCCTGGCTTTCCTGTCTTTCTGGTTACTCTGTAGGATGCACCTTGCTCATCTCCAATGCTGGTGTAAATAGGAGTGACCTTTTCAGCCTCAGCATCTCTTGGAAGTGATACAGTGCTTCAAAGTGCTTTGGGGTGTGAAGATTTAACAACATTAAGACTAGTTGTGGCAGTTAAGGGAGATCTCTGGTTCCGGAAGCCCTGGAACCGCTCCTGGACTCTGGATAAGTTGGTCCCACTGTGTTAGTTAAATTCAGGACTCACACAGCGAGACCAATGTCTTGGTCCATGCCATAAGGCACATGCTTCTGTGGTGAAGTGTGGAGCACAGGCAGGATGAGGTGCAGTTGGAATGTTGAACATTTATAGTGCCACCAATCTGAGCCCTCTTCATGAGGGTCTGCCTCCAGTTCCTTAAGGTCCAGTCTCAGCATCTCCTTCATCACTCCTTGGAGTGTCTCAGAGGTGTGCAGACCTTAGAGGTGTGTGGTGGGAAGGACGTGCTCTCCCCAAGCATTCCACATCAGTACCTTGCAGGCTCCACCTCTCAGAAACAGGGGAATAAACATTTGTTGTATTTTCCAAACATCTGGCAAATGAACAGGAAACCAGCATTAAACTTTTCCTGCCTTGGTTGTTAAAGCTCTTTCCCACATATCCTCATGAAACCCTGCTGCCTGCATTTGCCTTTTAGGGATAAAACGTGTTCATTGCACTGGTGTGACTGTAACCCACCTAGCTGGGCTTCAGGAACTCCACTTCCCTATCATTCCTCTCCCAGGCTCTGTTGTAACCGAGACAAGGGGTGATAAATGCACTAGAACCCAGACATTTAACCTGGGATTTGTTTCTTGGTGGCAAAATCACACAGAGGGAGCACTTGAAGCAGTCAGCATCACAGCAACCCACCCCTGTGGCACTGTGGGTTTGACAGCATCCATTGTCTCATGGTTGCCCAAGGAAGTTGTGAATGCTCCATCCCTGGAAGTGCTTCAGACCAGGTTGGATGGGGGGGGGGTTTAAAGACCCTTCCAACCCAAACCAGTCTGGGATTCTATGGGTTTTTTCCCCAACAGTCAGTTCTCAGGGAAAGGAGCATCACTGCTTCCAGGTGACTGTTCCCATACCCTCACTTTCCTGTGCTCCAGACATTCCCTTGCTAGGATAACTGTAGTAGTCTCTGTGTCAGTGCATGCCGTGTGACCTGGGTTCAGCCCTTCCGAAAAGCTTTTCCATAGTGAGACACAAGCTACAGAGGTTAATCCTTCGGGGGGGGATGGATGCTCTTTCATGTCGAGCAGACATCTGTGCCTGTGGATCTTCCTTGGCGGGATGCTCCGAGACTTTCTCAAGTTAACAGAAGAGTTTCAGTGCTCCAGCATCCAGGGACTTGGAACTTGTGGAATCCAAAGCATTTTACATGCATCTCAGGTGAAGAAGCTGCTCCCCAAATTCAATGATGCCCCATGCAATTTGGCTGCTTGATGGGCAAAAGCTGGACTGCACTAGAACCTCAGGACACAGAAAATCACTCTTGCTTTGCTCTGCCTCACCCGTGCTGGCTGGGGACCAGGCAAAGCACATATGAGATCAGTTTAGCTGGAATCTCCTATATGGCAAGATTAAAACCAATCCATTGTCTGAATCTGTCATCCAGATGCGAGGGGCCTCTGCGTGGGTCCCCACTTCCCAGAACGCCTGCAAAAGCAGCATGATGTGGCCATAAACAGCTTCCTTTCACTCTCCTTCCTGGATAGCCATAAAAAGAGACATCTCCAGTGTCTATGGTGTCTGTTCCATCACTTATCTTACCTCAATTGCTAAGGAGACCACCAAAAGAGGATGCTCTTTACTGACCCAGAGGTTCCTCTCTGCGAATGAGATAAGCATGAAGGCTGCTCTAAACTGAGAGGATTGAGGTTGTTTTTGGGGGCTTGTTTCCCAGTCACAAATCACCAGCACATCCCCACCAGGCAGGCAGAAGGTGAAGAGGATATTTGGGTTATCCCTGTTTCTCTGTAGGACATACACCCCCTGTAAGTCACTGAATAGCAGAATAGAGAGCCAGCATCTGTGATGCTAACACTTTATAAAGACAGGAAGATCTGGACCCTGGTGTTTGCTGCGTGCTTTGATACATCAGGAGCACTGTTTGGTACAGTGGATAGAGCACTGAATTCCTGCTCTACTGAGATTGTACTGCCAAAGTAGCTGCATCCATCCAAGTAACCTCCTCACTGAGCCAAGGGTGTTCATCAAAATAACAACCACAAGCATAAGAGGATATTTTCTTTATCCAGGTATGCTCCAAGCCTAAAATCTCAAAGCTGCAGGAGTTCCCTTGTTGGGCCTGTTTGCACTAAATTTATAGCTGGTGAAAGGAGGGATTTCTCAGCTTGCACTGAGACCATCCTGCTTTAGGAAGAGGAGATGGTTTCCTCTTGTTTTGAGACTCCTTATCCAAGCCTAGCATCCAGGACGTATTAAAACTAGATTAAATGTCTACATCAAATTCTTCCCTAGTTCCCAAGAGCTTGACTTTTCTGCTTAGAAGATTCCTGCTGGGAAGTGAGGTCAGCAGATGGGATTGCATTTGAGCCAAAGGTCAGAGCCCATGTCACTGGCTCTGCTGATGAATGATGTCTCCCTTATTAAGGCAGCAGCATGTGCCACTAATCTTCTTTGAGGCTGTTTAGTGGTGGGAAAAGGCAGCAGTAGAGATAATGTTGTTTCTTTCCCATGGTGACACTTATCTCTTAACACAAATGACACCTGGAATTAAGGCTCCATTTTCAGGCCCTGAATCCCTGAAGGATAAAGATGCTTTTCTTATGCAGG
The DNA here is from genome assembly GCA_026283785.1 of Coracopsis vasa. NCBI lineage: Eukaryota > Metazoa > Chordata > Aves > Psittaciformes > Psittacidae > Coracopsis > Coracopsis vasa. The sequence continues at coordinate 7,427 of JANHGB010038796.1, forward strand.
ATCTATGCTGATAAGAGGCCAGCTCAAGCCTGATCTCCCAGGCACATAAGGGGGCTGCAGCTGGAGGCCCTGGATGAATTTTGGTCAACCCCAGCAGGCAAATGATGTCCTTTTCCTGTCTGCAGCACATGAGAACGTGTGCATGGCATCAAGTTTGGATTTGAACCTCAATACCCTCCACGTTCAGGGTCGCTCAGTTCCAGAGTCAGTTCTGCAGCGCATCTCGAATGAATGTGACACTTTCAAAGAGTGGCTCATTTTATGCCTTTGTTCATTGTATTCCAAGGCAGCTCGAGGGAGCAAGAGATCCTGAGTCTGGGGTTGTGCAATGTATAATGAGACATTCCTGGCAGGGAGAGTTGCTGCTCACTTATAGCAGTCAGTGAAGCACAGCAGTGGAGTGGACTGAGGCTGGGGAAGGGGAAGGATCTCTCTTTGCCACCACTGGATACAAAGCCAGCTTTGCAAGTGCCAAAGAGGTGCATTTAGGTTGTGTTGGGATGGAAAGATGAGCAAGGAGGGCAGATGCTGCCAGCTTAGGGCTGAATTGACAGATCCTGTGCCTGGTTTATGGGGAAACTGGAAAAAAGCAGGATCTTGAGGCTTGCAGGGGAATGGGAAGTGTGTGAGCACTGAGAGAAGGGCATGCTGATATCCAATGGATAATGCTGCTGGAGGAATGGAATTGTTGAGGAGGACACAAAGCCCTTCTGGCACTAAAGGTGCGAAATGAGGAGAGGAATCATCAAAGCTGAAATCAGACACATCCTCTGATACAAAAGCCTTTATCAAGAAGTCATAGGGAAGTGAGGGGCTGTTACACAGAGCGACAGTTTGAAGTTAACCTGGAAGTCGCTGTCAAAATGACATTTAAGGGAACATTTCCATGGCATGGAGTTAGGGATGGAATCACTGAATAAAGCTTTTTCCTTCCATCATTCTGGTGGCTTTCTGCCAATAATTTAGCTTCTCTTCTCAATAGCCCTTCCTCTATTATATACCAACGCTAAGCCAGCTCTGTTATCAGTGAAGTGTGGAATGCCAGGCCCTCACCCAGGATGCTTCCCAATACCCCAAAAGGAATGAGTGTCTCACATCCAAAATTGTTCCAGGATGGTAAACTACAGGGTACGAAAAAGCACATGGAGAAACACCAGGCCAGGGAGTGAGAGGCACTGCATGCTTAGTACAAGCTCTGTTCAAATCCAGCCAGGCTCGAGCCTTTTGGACCATCTTTGGCATCTCCAGGAGCCAGATGCTGCCAAGGGAGACCAAATCCTTCAGTCACAAATCTCCCTTCTTCTTTACTCACCCCTTTCCATTTAGCATCAGTAGGGTGACAAAATGGATGCTACTTTTGTCCCTACAGGCTTCTCTTTGTCACCACCCCCCAAAATCCCCCATTCTCTAATGAAAACAAGGCTCTATACTTTTCACCCTGTTGAATCTCATTCATGGCTCTGAATTGGAGGGAGCTTTCCCGCTTTTCCATGAGCAGAGGGGAGGCTGGCCCCTTCTCCTCACAACTGGAACACGATAGCCATTTTATTAGCGAGTTTTCAATTTGCTTACAAAATGTCCACAGAAGAGCTCATTGTTTGGATCCATTCAAAGCTCATTTCCATGGATTTGGTGTGGTTTGGAGGCTTCCATTACGCTCCTCTGTGGTTTCTTTGTGCTTTCTGGAAGGGAAGGTCGGAGAGTCCCATGTGCTGCACGAGAGAGGGCTGATGAGGCATGACCTCTGCTACGTGACACAGGGATGTTTTCCCCATCAAGCCCTGTTTTCCCAGCAGATGGAAAGGTTGGGGTTTCACCATGTCTATGGGCACCCGTGGTGGATGGGCTTTGCAGGCTGCAGCTCTCTTTCTGAACCGCTGTAGCCTTTGGCTTCCAGCACTTTCAGCCTTCACGATCAGGCCAACTCCAACCCAGTGACTTGGAGAGCAGATCCAAAATCAACGTTTGCATTGAATCCTGCCTGTCTGACGAGCAGAGCACGCAGAACATTGCCTTAATTTTGAACAGAGGGCTGGAAAAGTCCTGGAGTAGCCAGGTTGGAGTTGGAAGAATTCCCTGCCTGGAGCTGGGTGTTAATGAGAGCTCTACATATCCGCCCCACTGTGTCCAGCTCCCCACAGGCTTCAGCTCTGAATGAATCAAAAACTAGGAGATGCTTTACAAAGAGCAAATAAAGAAGGCAAAACGTGGTGGGGAAGAGCTAAAACAGTGACAAAGCCCAGAGCTCAGTTTCTCAAAGCACAGGATGTGTGAGGAGTCTTCAGAAACGGGCTTTCTCCCTCCTTCTTGGGTTGCTCGCACTGCCCTCACGAGCTGGGGTTGTCAAGAATGCTGCAGTTTGATTTAACCTCTTGAATTACCTCTGGTTTTCCTTAAGAATGGAATGCAGGTGCTGCCCCCACTACACTTCTCTTTGGGTGACTGATGCTATGTCATGGGTACCGATGCAGTCAGATGCCTGCCTGTCAGCTGGTCTCCAGATCCCTGATACAACAAACTTCAGGCGGGCTCTGCAGGCGTTTTTAAGCTGCTGTTTCGAGCAGCACAAGCAGCTTTTGCTCCATAAAGCCCTTTGCCTTCCAGTGTTCTGCAAACTGTAACCAAACACAGGCCTGTAATTAAATGACAGGGCAGGCTGCAGTGATAAAATCTCTCTCACTGCAGGGGCCCAGGTGGGGGAAGTGTTCTCTGAGGATTTGCATTGCTGCCTTTGGAGGTTTCAAGTTGTGTCTGTGGGTTGGGAGGGCTCAGAGCATCAAAGAGCTAAAGGAGCACTGCAAGGACAGAGGCGATGCCTCTGCTGCTTGCACAACCTGGTTGAAACCTTTGCATGGCTGAGTTCCAGGGTTCCTAAGAAGCCAAATAGGAATGCACCTTGGTGTATGGGTGTACAACCTGCCCTATGCACTTGGGCTTCACTTTGTGTGTGTTGAAATGGAGGTTTCACTCCATTCCGAAGGATTTGGAGTTGCAGCCTAAGGGAAAAAGAAGCTGATTGTGTTTGTAAGAGGTTGTGTGAGCAAGGAGGAGGGATTGAAGGGGATTGCTTTGACCACACGAAGCACCCATGGGGAGGTCTCTGTCCATACCGTAGGTCTCACTTCAAAAGGCAGCTCAGATCATCTTGAACACGTGCATTGCCATTGCCTATTGCTGAGCTGATGAATTTCACTGTGTCTCACTTTGTCTGACCCCTCCTTTCTGTTATCACCCTCTTGTGAGAGCTGGCACCACACAGAGCTCTGCTATCCAGGAATTAACCTTGTTCAGAGGTACCATCACCTACCTGCTTCTGCTCAGGCTTCCTGTCATGCATCCTCAGGGCTGCACTAGCATCCGTAGCCACTGCATGGCACTGTGAGATTGGAGTCAGACATTCCCTTCCCAAGTCGTTTTCCCAGTTTCCCACTGGACAGGACACAGCTCAGCACCCCTCTGGGTAACTCACACCTATTTCTTACACAGATTTCATGCCTCTTTCTCAGCTCTGACACTGTGGCTCATATACCCATCATCAGAGCCAGCTCTTCTGGCTCCCAGCACAGCTTCTTCTGGTCCCTCGCTTGCCCTGATGGATTGGGTTCAGGTAACTTTCCCATTATCCCTTCATCACTGAAATCTGCTGGATAAGCTCTTCCAAAGACATTCTCCATCCTCATTCCCATGTGAAAGGTCTTTACTGTTCTGCCTTTGCCCTGCAGCAGCTCTAACCTCACACATGCTAATGCCATCAGGCTGTGCAAGGTGGTTGTGCTGTTCACGTCAGCAAAACCCCCCTCAAAGGAGCAGGCTTTGACCAGTTCCTTTTCATTACTTTCCTGCCAGCCCCAGGCAGCATCTGAATTGCACATAACCCCCCCCTTAGCCATTCACAGCAGCACCAGAGATTTAAAATCCAGTAAATCAAGTTGCTCAGCAGAAATAATGTATTTTGCCCATTGCCAAGACAGATTTTCTTGTGTTTCTTTAATTTTGCCACTGTAAAAACTATTGGGCAAATATTGCTTCTGTCTTTTATCACCACCTGGGCCATAACCCCCAACCAATGGCTTTGGGTGGATTAATTAGAGGTTGGCTCTAATTCCATCTCGGTTTCTGAATCACATTTCAGTTGGCAACAGAAATATCGACAACCCTGCTCCCAGACAAGTCAAGTGCCCCACAAGCACGTCTGGAACCTCTGCATTTAATTGTATTAACATCATATATTAATATTAATATATACTAATGATATTAATTAGTGGAAAATAGATTGCCCTTCTTAAAAGCACTGATTTACCCCTCTGTTCCCATTGATTTTTCAAAGCTTTAGGTCCCTGGTGATAGCTGCACACAGAAGATACAGTCTGTCTCTCTCTGTATCATCTGTACTGGTACTTGTTGAACTTTCTGCTCAAGCATTTTGTCAAGGTTGTAATATAAATGGCCTGAAAAGGCTGGAGCATCCTACAGCTCTCAAGCAAACCCTGTAGGGTCTCATCTTTCCACCTCTGTTCTTGCAGCATGGATTAAAATCTAACTCTGAACAAGATTTCATCTCCAGAAGCTCTCTTAGGATCCAGAGCCAGGCATCCAGGATGTTGGCAATGGGCACATCTCCATGGTGAGCTCGTGGTGGTGGAGCCTTGTTCACTTTCAGCTTGAACATGGAGCCTGCCCTATCTTCACACTAAAGAGATTCTTGTAGAGCACTTTGTGAGTTCAGAAGCTACAAGACTGGGGTGACTGCCTCTGAGATTTGGTGCTGTTATAACCTCCCCATGACTATTACCACATGCCTGGGCACCAGGGCTGCCTGGTCCTTCTGTTGTCTGGGTCTGGCTGTTCCACCTCATTGCAATGTCCTTGTTTTCCATGCTCTAAATCCAGCGAGATGGACCTCACTGGTGTGTTACAGTCACACACACAGCAATGGGCTGCTGGAGAAGCAAGGGGAGCAGAAGTAGTATGGGGCAGGACTTGCTAACAGGGATGGTGTTTCTTGGATTGCCATGGATAATTAGGTGGGATCTTTCCAAGGACTCTCTAGCTCTCTAATGTTCCCTGTGAGGAGATAAACCAGTTCCAACTATGGCGTGCTCATGGCACTCACATTAAAATAGGATGCTGATGGAGGAGCCGAACCCACAGCGTGACATGTCTAGACCCTCCTTGCCTAACTGACAGTGCAGAGGCCTTTTCACCTGGATTTAGATGCCTGAATGCACTTAAAATTGATCCAAATCCTTCCTGTATGAAGAAACTCAGCAGATAATGCATGAGCCGGTCTCAAGCATCCCATGACAACCCATAACAGCAGCTGCTTTCCTCTGTGATCCCAGCGCTGGTCCTGGATCTGCACTCCAGGAAAGGGGATGATCTACAGGGAATCCTAATCACTGTTGGTTTGTTCTTTCCTAGATGCGGACGAGTGTGGTGCAATCTCTGGCGTGTGCGATGGTGGGGAGTGCACCAACACAGCAGGCAGCTACGTGTGCACGTGTCCACGTGGTTTCATGACCAGCCCGGATGGATCACGCTGCATTGGTAAGGTGCTAAATAGCTCTGAGGACCACAGATACAGGCAGACATCACTCTGAACCCCAAAGGGGAGGAGTTGCAAATCACAGTCTTTGCAGATCAGAGGGCACATTGCTCCTGCAATAGCTGGAAAATGCTCTTTTCCATGTGCTGTCCCTGTGTGTGCCTGTTCTGGTCACAGGTTTTGATGCTCTTACAGACCCAGGCTTTCTCCTTCCATAATTTGGACTGCAGGTGCCTCAGTGCTTGAGGTGTTTGAAAAGGGGTTGCTGAAGACACTGAGGAGGAGGGTTGGGATGGAAGGTGTCTGGTTGAGGAAGGATCCTTGTGCTCCTACCCACAGAACTGCGTCAGCTAGTGGGAGAATCCCTCTTCTCCAGGTGTCAGCCAGGGATAGACAGCAGTATTCTCCCTACAGCTGACCAGGAGGCACAGTGTGTGGTTATGCAGTGCATAAATCCAAGGGAAGCCTTGCAAAGAGGAGCCCAGTGATGGGGAACATCCCACGACTGCACATTCATCCTCTTGCCTTGCAGAGGTGAAGCGGGGAAAGGTTTACTCCAAGTGTTTGCATAACCAATGCAAACAAACAGTGACTTCCAGCATCTCCTCCTCTTTCCTGCTTAGACCATAGGTAATGGCTCATAAATCCCAACTCCCCCAAGCTAATAATCAACAGGGCTGTGGACTCAATTGGCTTCATCTCATTGAACTCAGCCTTTTGAAGGTGAGCTGCTTTGCTCTGAGCTGCTGGTCTGGATCCCCTCTGTACCCAGTGGAGAGAAAGAGATGCTTCCTAAGGACAGCACAGGGCATCACTGACACCTATTCCTCCACCCATGTTCAACCTCTTTACGAGGCCATCATTAAGCTCTTGCACATTACAGTGCTCAGATGCTGGAAGGCCTTGGTGGGGCTGGTGCGTGCTGCTCCCGTTTGGCTCAAGGTGCCTGGATTTCAAAGCTTCCCAGAGCTGATGTGAGTCCAACAAGCTTTCCGCACAGTGACAAGCTGTCCTGCCTCCAGACTGCAGAGCCTGGAGTGAATCGTGCATGTTTAGCAGATCAAAACGCCTTTCCAAGCCTTGTAAATATTTGATGGTCCATTTCTCTCTGTAACAGACAACAGCTTCTATGATAAATAGATCAGTGCTCTGTTTACATGCTCTCAGCAGGGGCACTCACTTTAGTCAAAACGAATCCCAGGATTCAGAAAGTTCATTTGTCTTTTGAAAGGCAAGGATGCGTGGATTTGGGAAGAGAAGCTGGTACAAGATCAATGTTAGTGCAATGGCAAACATCAGGTACCGCTTTCTGTCGAGTCCTGGAAATGAATACAGGGAAAAAATCCTTTCCAGATTCTTTTCTATCCACAGAAACTGGAGTGAAAAATAACCATGTTCTAGTTGTGGAAAGAAAACTGGTGTTGAGTCTAACATAAGAGTCACCTCTGATAGAGTTTAATGAGAATGAAATGCTTTTCCTCCCTTGGTTCCCAGAGCCTGCCATCCGCCTGGAGGCCTGGATGACTCATATGGACATTTCCCATTTTCCTTAAAACCAAGAGCTTGAAGAAATGAAAACGAAGTAAAATTAGAAAGCCCAGATTTAAAAATAGCCATAGACTCATAGAATCATGGAGTAGTCGGGGGTTGGAAAGGACCGAAGCTTATTTAGCTGCAGTGGACTATGACTGCAGCTGAACTCACTACATCATGCTCCAGCCATTTCCTCAGCTCATACATGCTGCTGCTGTGCTGTCACATTTTGGGACAGACAATATTTGTTCTGGCATAAGACACAGTTACTTTTGGGGTGTCGTTGCCCTGGGATCCGTACTTTGCAAACCCTGATTTGTTTCTCTCATTTGAGGGGGTTTTAGTGCTTGGTTTTGGGAGTTTATGGCAGTTTAAGTCCCCAATTGAAATAAATCACAGCAATAGTTTGTAAAACTGGAAATGAATAAATAACATGGATGAACAGCATCAGGAGAGAGCTGCAGAGATTGTCACACTGCCACCTCCAGATGTTTAGACTGGACGTGACCACAGTGCCTCATATATCATGGGGCACTAGCACTGGCGAGGTGGTGACTTTATGGTGGCAGCCTTCATATATTCCCATCCCTTTCCCCTCCCTTTTTAGTAAAGTAAACACCTTTTTATTGCATTTGAACAATCTCCTGCAGTTTCTGCAGCTGAAACAGCAAGGCCCCGAGCTTGAGTTGAGCCCAACCCTCATTAGGTGCTTTCAGTGTGAAACGGGAACAGCAGCAAAGCTGGAGAAAGGCTGTCAGAGTTTGAAATGAGCATGGAAGTGTTCACAAACCATGCAGATGAGGCCCTCAGTGATATGGTTTAGTGGTACCTTGGCAGTCCTGGGATAATGGTTGGACTTGATGATCTTAACGGTCTTTTCCAACTGAGTTGATGCTGTGATTCTGTGCTACGCTGTGATTTATTGAATGATTCAGCCACTTGTGCTCGACACAAGGAATCCAGTTCCATGCATGTTCAGAGCAGATTCATTCAGTCAGGCTTGGCAAAGGCAGGCTCAGGGTCTTGCAGAAGCTCCAGCAGGCTGGGAGCTGGGTTTTCCCTTTCCAGGACAATGTGTTGCTTTTCAAGAACAGCTTAAGAAAACAGCCTTGCAGATGCGTTTCCAGACATGCACATGGTGTTCCCCTGTTTGTGGCAAGTCAGCACTTCTGCACATCGCTTTCTTTGCTCTTCTTCCCTGATAGTGCAGCAAATGCTCTGAAAGATTTGGGTCTTACTTGTCTTGGGCAACATCAGCACATTTATTACCTAAAGCTCTGGGTAGGGCCAGATCTTGCTTAGAGTTGCAAAGTCCTGGGCTCAGAGAAGGTTGTGAGGGTGTCACTGGGGAGTTCACCTGCCTGGGGACACCTTTTTACCCATCCTGGTCGTTATCCAGGGAAGGAAAGAGCAAGAGGAATAAGGAAATATGAGGAGATATTTCTGAGGGCAAGAAATGACAAAGGGAATTGGGGTGAGGATCACAGGCTCAAACCAGGTTGATAAGGAGCTGGGGCCCTGAGCAGAGCTCTTTAGTAGCAGCCAGGGCATTGAGGGATGCGGTAGCTGTGCACAGAGGGATGCTTTGTGCTTTGTGCCTTGGTTCTGGCGTGACTCTTCACTGAGACAGACACCACCATCTAATCTTACCCAGACAAGAAGGAAATTGGTCAGTTTTCCGACACAGGGAACACAGGATGGCATCATTGGTCTAGACTGACTGTCCTCACCGCAGTATGAGGCTCCTTTTTGCACCCTTCTTCCTTGCGAACCAAGCACCATTGGACATCTTGGGTGGGAGACCTTTGGCTACATGCTGCTGTGTTGCAGCTCCATTCTGAGCTAATAGCCCTCAAGTCCTTTGTAGATGAAGCCAACTGCCTTTTGCAACCACTGGTTTGGGTTTGGTCACTTGGGCTTCTCAGTTTCTGTACATGACAAGACACAGAGTGAGAGAAATACCCACCCTTTGAAGGGCTCTCCTGGGAAGCAGTACCAGGACTTTCCATTCCTCCATCTGCCCCTTGTCCCTACCCCACCACCAAGCAAAGAAACAGGGATGAAAACTGCAAGGTCCTTTGCAGGTGCACAACCGGTCTTAGACACCTTGTGCACAGATGACCTGCAGTTCTGCTGTCCCCAGCACAAGGACATGGAGCTGAAGGAGAAAGACCAGAGGAGGCCATGAGGGTGATCAGGGGCTGGAGCGGCTTCCGTATGGAGCCAGGCTGAGAACATTGGGGCTGTTCAGCCTGGAGAAGAGAAGCTGTGAGGAGACCTCAGAGCAGCTTCCAGTGTCTGAAGGGAGCTACAAGGATGCTGGAGAGGGACTGTAGTGATAGGACAAGGGGTGATGGATTCAAACTGGAACAGGGGAATCAGAGACCTCTGGCAGCCCTGTGGCTCTATCCCCCACCTCTGTGCACTGTCTAATCTCATGTGGAATTTTACCTCCTGTCTTGCCTGCAGCATTATCTGATTTACAGAGGTTATTGTGCAAACCTGTTCCCTTCACAGCTGCAGGGGAAGGCAGAACAAACCCACCACGGCTTTGTGCTGGTGTGGGTGGTCCTGCAGGAGGTCACAGAGGCACTGCAGAGACCCGCTGTTCTTTCCATCCACCCCTCTCCCTGCCCAAAGGCAGCTCCAGATGAGTTTTCAATTAGCTCTGACCTTTATTTCTGAGAGAGATTACTGCAAACTGCAGCAAAGGCAGCTGAATTCAATCACCGTGTCCAGATGAGTAAGGGCTGGACCATTCCCTCCATTGCACAAACTGCTGTGACCTCCCTGCCTTGTCAAACTTGTCAGCACATCTCTGTCTGTGGGGAAGGAGGCTGCCTTCTCCAGATCCCTCCTTACCCATTAACTGCCTGGCTGTCACCATGTATCACAGCTTCAGGACAGCAAGCATCCCACAGCAGAACACTAGGAGCTGGGTGGGATCTATCTTCTCTAATGCTCAAAGGGCTTATTCCAAACTACCACCCTCAGATCTCGAGGGTCGTTTTAGCTCAGCCCTAAACCCTGATTGCGTTAAACCCCCATTAAGGGTTTGAGGTGCAGCTTTCCCAGATGGCCTCACTATCCTGCCCTGGCTTGTTCAGAAAGCAGCTTCTTTCTGGATTGAGAGGATGCTGAGGAACATCACCCTGTCAAGGTGCCATCTCCTACCCTCTAGCATCTGCTGAAACCTCCAAGACATGAGAATTGCTCTTGCACTCTTGCTGCTTGCCAGAGATCAAGGGCTTGGGATGACCCAAACACCCCTGTCCTTGTACTGCCCTTCACTACAATTAGGAGCTAATCCAGGGTTGCATTCAATCCCCTCACTCAAGTTGCCCTTCTCCTAATCCATCAAGTTTCCTTGGTGGATGAAGTTTCCCAGAAGGGGCTGAACCCATGAATCCCAGGAAAGGATATATCTGAGGAAGGACCTGTGGGTTTAGCACCCTTGGTTTTAATGGGGTCACTGTCCTCTGGAAGTTATTGAGCTCTGATGAGAGAAGAAATGTAGCCACAGCCCAGAGATCAAACAGCTCCATGCAACTGATCCCAATGATCCTCCAGGGAAGTGTCAGCCTGCTGGCTAGAGGCACACATGAGAAATCAGACCAGACTTTCCCCCTCATTAATTCACTTGAGAAATAAGGACAGGAGATGAATGAGTGGAAGATTCCAGGTTTTCCTAGAGGACTTGGTGCCAGACGGAGCCTGCTAGACGTGTGAAAGACCCTCAGTCTCCTGGGCCTGGTCCAGATTCCACACACACCAAACACTGGTGCCAGCCTTAGTGTCTGTGGCTTTGGCCATGCTCATGGACTTTGACCACCATCCAGGACTTGTTCTCATCCCAGCTCAATCCAGGCTGTGGGAACTGACCCATGACCTGAAACGGGCATCCGCTGGGAATGGGAGTAGGCTGGAGGGATGTGGAATTAGGAACAGGTCCATTTGTTTAGTGAGAGATGCTGGGACCACTGGGACCTGGCAGGGAATGCTTCCTCATGGGAAGCCTGGGATATTTGCCATTAAACCAATTGTGGGAATGAGATTCAGGTCCTTGCCAGGCCTGAGATGTGCAGGACCAGACTGGACAGCGGTGGCTGCGGGAAGGTCCTTCCTTAGCACAGCATCAGGGATCACTAATGCAGGAAGTACCTGGATCCCCAGCCTGGCCAAAGTGGTGCAGGAAACTCTGACCACCTTGGTCTGCCAGCTCTGCCCTGGCCCAGGTGAGGACAGGGGAAAGGACCACTGCAGGCAAGACTCAGCCTGGAGCAGGAATGCTGGGGAATGCCCACTCGGCCTGGGAACCCTCAAAATAGCAGCAGGCAGCACTGGGTTGTTTTTATCACAGGGAAGTGTTTTTAGTGGCAGAATTAGAGGAAAATCTATCACGCTGGGTCCAATGGGCCAAGGGAGGGGAAGACTCCATGTAGCCAAGTTCAGGGCCTGTTGGACTTTAATGTTGGCATCGATGGCCAGCCCTTGCTCACAAATACAACTAAGCAAGACCGATGCTGACACCAGAGGAAGAATGGACATCTCAGCCCCAGGATGCTATTTTGTTGACTAATATGATACAGTCCATAGCAGTTTATTTGTCCCCAGTGAGGGGATAGGTCCGGCTGTCCATGGTATCTGTGTTTGCAGTGGTCTCCTGCAGACCACCTCATCTCAGCCTGTTCCCTGTCCCAGCTGGAGCATTAGGTCAGTGGGGGAACCCATCCCTGACATGTTTTATAAGTGCAGAAGCTCTGGTGAAAGGAGAGACACCTGTAAATAACCCCATTTCTCTGGGAAGGTGAGGAAGCATGGGATGAGGTGGGGGATCTCATCTGTGAATTCAGCCAGAATCTGCTGGGTCAGCTTGTCCAGCTCCCAATGGAAAGGGATTGCCCGTTTCTGGTTCTTGTTCAACCTGCTTATAGTATTCAGAATCCTAAATGGGAACATGAGATGTAATACAGGGAAATGAATCCTGGTCCTGCAGCCTTGATGTGCTCCAGATGGAGGTGCTGGAGAACCTCATGACCTGGGGAGGATGAGGCAGAACGGGAGGTCAGGCTGGGACATTGGGCAGCCGGGAGAGGCACCATGGGCATGGGTGCTGAGGAGCTGACCGGGAATGCAGTGATGAGAGGTTGTGAACGTGGCTCCTTGTCCTCTCCCTCTGCAGACCAGCGGATTGGGGCGTGCTTCTCGGCACTGATCGGGGGCCGCTGTGCCGGGGACCTTCCCGGCCAGTACACCAAGATGCAGTGCTGCTGCGACTCCGGGCGCTGCTGGGCCATCGCTCAGACCCCAGAGATGTGCCCTGTCCGGGGCTCTGGTAAGTGCAGCACAAAGAACCTCCATCTATTGCTTGGCCAGGTCCTGGCTCTGATGGCCATAGTGGTACCCTGGGTTTGATGTGGGGGAATCATAACCATACGATGCAGGGAAGGGTCACACAGGGATGCTGGCTCTCCTGCCTGGGTCTCATCTGACGTTGAGCCAGATGAGTTCAGCCAAGGCAAGAAGTTATCCCTTTCCTCCTACCCCTTCAGCTCTCTTTGGCTTCCACCATAATTGAGATGTGGAGCCAAACGAGGGTGAGCCCAGGCAGAATGAGGCCTTGAGGAGGCACAGCACTGTAGATACAGCTCTCTGCCTCTCTTCTCCCACCACCAGCTCTGAGCAGGGCAGAGCTTTACAGTGGCTGGCACCCTCCCATGTCCTGTCCTTCCCTGCATGAAGGGAGCCCATGGTGCCATGCACCCCTAGAAGCTGTTGCCAAACACCCTGGCAAGCTGTGTCTCACCATCTGCTCTGGTGTAAAGGGTGTTAAAGCTCTCCTCACCCATCTGCCCTGTTCCCATCAGCACCCATCCTCTTTGCTCCCTGCCTGTCCCTCTCCATCCCTCTGTTCTCTGCGCTCTGGCAGAGGCAGGAGGAGGGCTCTGGCACTCTTGGAGGAGCACTAAGGCAGCTGTTTTGTTTCAGATGAGTACCGCAGGCTCTGCATTGAAGGACTCCCCGTCGTGCCAGGGTTCCCTGGGAACTTTCCAGCAATTCCTGGCTTCGGGCCCAACGGTGTTGGACCAGGACTCAATGGGCCTGGAGGCATTGGACCAAATGGGGCAAACGGACAAGGCGGGATCCCAGGTCTGCCTGGAATGGGCGCAGGAAGTTCAAGCATTGGTAATTAAACTGACTTTCTTACTGTGCTGACCCACTTTGCTTGTCTCAGGACACAGGCAGTGCATCCTGCTGCCTGCTGGTCCCTGCACACAGCCGTGTTCTTAGACAGCTACAGGGTTTGTTTTGACACAAGGGGAGTGATGGGATGTGACACTAATTCTGTGCAGGATGCTGAGCCCAGAAGCAGATCAAACAGCATCTGCTGGCAGAGCAAGAGCTGAGCCTGGCTCCCCTGCAGAATATCTTCCTAATGACCAAATAGGAATGAAGCTTTCACGTTAACACCTCCCTCTCTGCCTCCCCCATACAAAACTGGTTTTCCTACCACTTTGGATACCTCTCTCATGGGCATCCCTCTATAGCTCCGTGCTAAGGGCTGAAGCCTGTAAAGATGCACTGGATGTCAATGAATATTGATCCCACCTTTCTTCCAAGAGACTGAGCCATCCTGTGCATGTCAGCCAGGTACTGCAGCACCCTGCAGAGGCTTCTGAGGCAGCTGGGTTTGTGTCTGCAGCCCCGTGGTTGTTCAGGAGCATCATTGTCACAGGGTCTGGACTTCCCAGGTGCTTCGTGGGCACAATCCTGAGCTGTAATCCTCTACCTGGTGCTGTCTCTTGTGCTCTCCAGGAACTGCCACTTTGAATCAGACCATTGACATCTGCAAGCATTTCACTAACCTCTGCCTGAACGGACGCTGCATCCCCACCCCATCCAGCTACCGCTGCGAGTGCAACATGGGGTACAAGCAGGACGTGCGCGGGGAGTGCATCGGTGAGTAGCTGCTGCCCCATAGCCCCCATTGCAGTAGAGACCCACACAAGACATTGGAGATAGAGGGCTCATGTCAGTTACAAAGCAGCATGGCAGAAAGGGTGTGAGTGCCCTACAAGGGTGACCATCCTCTGGTAGCCACAACATTGCCACATGCAGTGTAGTAGCCAGGAATGTGAGATACTACGTGGTGGTGTGTGCTGTCCCAGGCTGAGTGACAGCCCTGAGCTAAAGCTGTGCAAGGGGAGGTAAGCCTGAATTCAACCTTGAGCTGGCTGATGTAAGTAACTCTCAAGATGAAGAGACTGGAGCCTTGTTTCTGCTCAGGGCAGAAGGAAAAGCTTCCCTCTGAAGTGCCTCTACATAACAGATACAACACTGGGTTTGGAGAGCGAAGGGTATGTGAGTAGGGAAGATCCAGGAAAAGCCATGGATCCAGCCTAGATCCATGGAGGGTCTGATGATACTGCAACAAGGCAACTTAGAACCACCAAGAGACTGTGTCACTGAGAGCAGATGGTGTTACTCTATCCTCCCAGGCAGAGGAAAGGGCTCAGGAAGGAGGAGCAGAATCAAACAGGGTGAATGCCTGGCTGCATGCCTGCTGCCATACACAAGGTTTTGACTTCTATCATCATGGGTCTGCCTTTGAGAAGCTGGGTCTGTTGGGAGCTGATGGGATTCACCAAGGGCAAATTGTGCCTGACCCATCTAGTGGCCTTTGATGTGACTGCATCAGTGGACAGAAAAGAGCTGTGGCTGTCATCTATGTGGACTTCTGTCAGGTCTTTGATATAGTTCCCCACACCATTCTTACCTCTACATTGGAGTGGTATGGGTTTAGCAGAGGGACTGTTGGATGGATAAGGAATTGGCTATAGGACTGTGTCCAAAGGGTTACAGACAATGACTCAAAGTCCAAGAGAAAACCAGTAATCAGTGGTGTCCTCAAGGGTCGGTTCTGTGATCAATACTCTTTAATGTCTTCACCAGTGCCATAGTGGTACTGAGGGCACCCTCAGCAAGTTTGCATTGACACCAAGCTGAGTATTGCAGTTGGTTCACTTGAGGGAAGGGATGCATCCATTGCTGGCTGGGATGTCAGGATGCTGAGTGCTGCGGTTGGAAGGACAGGATCAACAGCTCAAGGCAGCCTTTGCTGCCTCTCCTTGTAGCTTGCTGTGTATCATGGTGGCTCATGGGTTTGGGCTCTTCTTCTTGCAGATGTGGATGAGTGCTCCAGCAGCCCCTGCGTGCATGGTGACTGCGTGAACACACCTGGCTCCTACCACTGCAAGTGCCACGAGGGCTTCCAGAGCACCCCCACAAAGCAGGCTTGCATTGGTAAGTGTGTTCTGTTTCTCTTTTGGGGAGCACACAGTGTGCTGCAAGTGTCAGTGGGTTATCAGAGCCCTAGGTACCAGAGGAAAATGACTGTAAAGGGGAAGGGGAGTGAAGAGACACTGAATCTTTTAAGGTGAATTCTTCTTGTGGTTCTCTTCCTGGTGGTGGAAATCGGGTCATCACTTCCTCTTTACAACACTTGGTACATGTGGCACTTTGGGGCTGTTCAGCCTGGAGAAGAGAAGCTGTGAGGAGACCTCAGAGCAGCTTCCAGTGTCTGAAGGGGGCTACAAGGGATGCTGGAGAGGGGCTCTTTGTCAGGGGCTGTAGTGATAGGACAAGGGGTGATGGCTTCAAACTGAAACAGGGGAAGTTTAGGCGGGATCTAAGGAAGAAGTTCTTTACTGTGAGGGTGCTGAGGCGCTGGCACAGGGTGCCCAGAGAAGTCATAAATGCTCCATCCCTGGCAGTGTTCAAGGCCAGGTTGGACAGAGACTTGGTCGAGTGGAAGGTGTCCCTGCCTGCGGCTGGCAGTTGGAACTGAATGATCTTAAGGTCCTTTCCAACCCAAACCAGTCTGGGATTCTATGATTCTATGGCAAAAGCACACTTTGGTGCAGAATATTCAGAAAAAAAGCTGGAAGAAGGAGGAGAAGGGGGGAAACCCCCTCAAACTCTTCTTAAAGCTACACAAAGTCAGAATGGAAGAATTGTGCAAGAACACTGAAGGAAGCCAGTGAAGTGACTGAGCACTTCTGGAATGTATCAACTAACCAATGCTGATCTATGTACAAACTCCTCTCTAATAACAAAACTAACAGAACAAACAACCACATTCCTGCCAACCCATATTTCTTTGGAAGAAGCACTCTCTTCCTTTATCTGTGAAGATCAGGGAGGCTTCTGCAAAGCCAGTGATGCTGGAACCTGTTTAGCTGAGCCACCAAGTCTTGGCCTGAGCCCACTGGGATGGCAGCCAGTTTACAGACACTAAGAACCATTATGGCAACATGAATGCTTATAGCTTTGTCTATGGCCTATTTAAACACTGAATCCCAGACTGGTTTGGGTTGGAAGGCACCTTAAAGCTCATTCAGTTCCAACCCCTGCCATGGGCAGGGACACCTTCCACTAGAGCATGTTGCTCCAAGTCCCATCCAACCTGGGCTTGGTTAGCCTGTTACCTGCTTTCTGTTCAAAGATTGGTGCAGTAGCCAGTGGAACTGTTTTCATATCAAAAGGTTTCTCAGAAGGCTCCAGTGTGTATTGGTGCAGGGCTTTCTCCATCCCAGGAACAGAGACTGTCAATCCTGCAAAGAAACACAGGCAGGAAAAGTCAGTTTTAACAGCAGGAACTGTCAGAGGCCCATGGCAATAGGGTTTACAAGTGAAGAGTGTGAATTTTGGATGGTCCACTGCCCCAAAAGCAGTAAGATGCCCGAGTCTGAAGATTCACCTGTGTCTTAGTTACATCCTCCTTGAGATATAAGCAAGGAAGATTATTTAAAGAGCTCTTCTCTGAAGCCTATCCATTGGTTCAGGCTGCAGAGACAACTCTTGTGAGGAATCTAGAGTTTATAACTAGATACAGTTTGGACTTCAGCTACTAAAACACTGGTGAAAGTACGTTTGTGTCTCAGTAAACACAAACACACACTGAGCACTTCACAGTGCTACACAGGATAAAAACACTGCTCTGCAGATGACACAGGAAGTTGTTACTCCAGAGGGAACTGCAGTCTGAACAGTTCACTCCAGAAAAGTCACCTTGCAGTAGTCTTACCTGTGTTGAACACTCTGCTCCCATGGACTCAACTACAGACCATAAACCAGCTTTATAACCAACTCTGGCAACAAGATGTGGCATCTTCACTTTGTAATGGAGACGAGGAAGCAAAGATTAAGAAACTTGTCCCAAGCGAGTGATGGAAGAGACAATGATGAGAAAAGCTTAGCTCACACTTTTCCTCCACTTCCTACACAATCCTTCCCATATTTTGGCAAATTTGCCATTTTCAGTATCTCAAAGGGAAGCACGTGGGCCAGAAAAAAAGAGTTGCATCCTTTGTAGTTATTTTGACCCAAGTTATATTAGAGAAAACTATTACAGCAAAGCCCCCCCATAATAAAGTTAAATAACAGCTCATAAAATAACCCTTTCCATCACTGACCGTTAAAGATATAGGCAGCATTCAGTGCTATCTGCCTCTGCTGTAGGACATTCAAGTAGAAGGTTGCTCTGTCCCGAACTTCATCATCACTGTCTATCATGCACCTGTGTTGGGGAACAAGAGGACAGCAGTCAGCAGCTGAAGACATCAGGAGAGCCGACTTAGAAATGGCATGAAGATTGGACTTGATACTGCAATGATGCTCTGAGATCCCTCAACAGCTACTCAAATTAGACAAAAAAATTGTTCCTACAACACAGTAGTTGAAGTTTAAATGTGTCACATCAGAAAACCAAGATCATAGGAGATGTGTGAGTTGTTAACACCATGCACACTTGCTAGGTTATAAAATATACACCTCCAAACCTTACGAAGTTCAACAAAGCCAAGTGAAAGGTACAGGAACTTGTGACATGGTGTATGGCATTACTACTCAGCCATACACAAATGTTATTCATGAGTAACGTGGAAATACGTTTTCTTGCTTCAAGGGATACAAAAAGATGTGCACATACAGGAATACAGGTTTATTACCTGCAGAGGAATGCTCTCAGAGTTTACTATCAGATGTTCTAATCACATCTTTCACTTGCACATCTCCAGCAGTGCTTTGCTGCCTCCAGCCAGGAAGGTTGAAGGGAACCATCTCATAACTCCTCAACTGGTATGTTGTAGCAACCCCAGTCCAAGTTCTGACCAGACCTGACCTTGCTTCTTCTGTGGAGCCAGATCAATTGTCACCAAGAAGCTCAGCACAGGTACAGCC
>JANHGB010038798.1:0-13171 GCA_026283785.1 Coracopsis vasa
ACTCTATTAACAGGAAGTTAAGAGCACAATAACTGCAGCAACAAGCAAAAATCAGGGATCTTTCA
The DNA here is from genome assembly GCA_026283785.1 of Coracopsis vasa. Taxonomy (NCBI): domain Eukaryota; kingdom Metazoa; phylum Chordata; class Aves; order Psittaciformes; family Psittacidae; genus Coracopsis; species Coracopsis vasa. The sequence continues at coordinate 66 of JANHGB010038798.1, forward strand.
GCTGCTCCTAAACCCAAGTAGCTGTTCCTCTTATAGAGCTCACCTGCCACAATACAAGCATAGCACTGCACATGTATTTCCTCAACAACTTCTGCAATTTTGAACTGCTATGAACCCCAGTTAAGTAGCATGAGAAAATCTGAGTTTCTTCCTGCTGGCATGGAAATGTAAACACTATTCCTACAGCTGTATAGACTGACAGAAGTGCACAGACAAATCAATTAAAACACAGCTACATATTTTTGCTGAGCTAGAAACATCAAGGAGTCACTCAGCATTAGCCCAGTGGAAGAAAGTGACACTGATAAGGGGAAAAACTCCAGAATTTTTAAATGCATTACAGAAAGAATGGAAGCTATTAAAACGTAACATTGAGTGCTTCACGAATTCCTCAGCTTCTGCAAGTGCACGATATCCATGACAAAACCTGCCATGCAGTACCATTTAGGGGAAAATGCTTTATCATATGCAGTTTGTTATAATGGTAGTTGGAAGCTAGTGCTTGGTATAAAGATGTAGAACCATTTACAAATTAATACAGAGCATGAAAAGAGCAACATGTATTCTAAGGCCACCTAAAATTACTGAAAATAAAGAAAAATATTTAAGTATGAGCAGGTAATAAAAATACCGTCAGCTTTAATTGTCAGTTGTGCACATGTAAAGTTATAATTACAATGCCCTTTTTCAAAGTCTTTAATGTGTAAGCACTTGGTTATGAAAATGCTGAACTAAACTTCAGATTTTGCAGCAGGTACCCTTATTTCCTCCCATAATTTTATACTGACAATTCTCAATCCTCACATTTCCCTGATGTAAATAAAAAATAAAGTCTGCGAAACTAGTCTTCTTGTGTTCTGTTAGTGTAGTGAAAAAACATCTGAAGGGCAAACCAAACAGCTACTCTAATAAAACCCCTTTCTGTACTCTAGGCACAACAAGCAAGATATTTTTACTTATTTACATAATGTACTCCATCAGTGAAATATATTAAAAAGCACTTTGTGGCATGCTCTACTTTTTACTTGGAACATAACTCCTAGGTTAATTGTTTAGAGATCACTTCCATGGCGTTTTTTACAACATTGTTAGATGGGTATTTTCTGTTCTTCCTCATTAAATTAGATAATTCCCCCAAGTTAAGAAAGGCTGCTGTTCTGCTGTTAAAATAATTATTTGCTATTAAAGCAATTATTTTAATAGCAAAGCAGCAGACACTCAATTTGACAGGCTTTTTTATGTCATGGGGAAAAGAAAAAAAAAAGAAAAAAGTCTTTTATTCTTCCACCACAAAGCTCACAAAGGGTAACCAAGGTGGTCATCATACAGTACAACCAGAAGAGTTTCTAGAAGAGCTATAAATATACATGCTTTAATTATATTTGCTTTCAGTTGCACTGGGGATGGAGGCATAAATTCCCATTCCCACACCCTGAATGTGCATGGAAAGTCTAAAAATACCTGCCTATATCTCAAGTTCTTCAGCATCAAGGATAAGATACAATCTCACTTTTTAAATTTAGCCTTTAGATATGAGGGAAAGATTGAAAAAAAACCCCAACCCCAAACAGATGAACAGTTTATTTCATGAAATACATGCACTTTCACATAGTTTTGACTAATTTTCTGCTGTTGAAAGAACATGCTTAAGTCTTCTCTTTAAAGTGAAATTGGTTTTGTATTCAGTTTACGTAACATTTCTAGCATAATTTTTCGGAAGGAAAGCCTGTTACCTCATTACTAAAAGCAGTGTATCAGTGAATATTAACAAAAATTCACATCAATCTGTTTATTACAGGAAATGTTCATTATGGAAAAAAATAAGTGGAAAACAAGCTCCTAGTGCATTCTCATTTTAGTTCAGTATTAGTAGTTCTGATCTGAGGAGAACAACTTTGTTTTGTACTTGATTTGACCCCGAAACTTTGACTGAGGCATCTTCCATTTGCAGATCTGAATTATTTCACCCATAACTCATTTTCTAGGCCTTATTAAAGAAATTTCCAAGTCAGACATACAAATTTGAGACTACCTCTTTGGTTCTGACAAAGTTTTGTATTGATTATTTCTCTTAAATAGAACTGGACTTGTGCTGTTTGAAAATACTTAAGAATAAAAACATAGGGAAACAAGTTCATTACCACAGGGGGAATTTAATGCTTACTGATTGCTTGAGCTATCCTTAAGCAATGCTTCCAAATTCATGTTTTCTCTGCAATCTATGCTTTAATCTAGTAGAACTTCATTGTTCATTATACTTACCCACATATGTACTTAAGTAATCAAAGTGTCTAAAGATAACAATATTTATATCAAATACATGGAGACATGGAATTATATATGACAATGTAAATCACGTTGATTTAAAAAAAAAAAACTTAGTATCAAGCATTACACTTTTAGGGTGTTTGACCTATTTTATGATGCAGAACAACAATGTTTTTAATTTTTAATTTAGTTCCTGCCTTACTATTAAAAGTGTATTTCTAATTAATACTCAAAATAAACTCAAATCTGCAATAAGCCTGAAACACTACCTATGAATCTGACTTTCACTCACTAATGAAGGTGGGAGGAGGGAAGTAATACAACGATGTATGATCTATATTCAGAAACACTACGAAAAGAAAACAAAACTGTGGGTGAAGAAGGACTAAGTGGTCTTAAAATCATTTCCAATTAAAGTCGCACCAGAAGATTTTTAATGTTTGAATAATACTTGGCTCGTTCAGGACAATCATGGTCTGCCACTAATACTTACAGTATTTTGTTACTAATGTCTATGCTAGCATGTTGTTGTTAGTCTATCAAAACGTAAGAGATTAAGCCTGAAGGTAATTATCAGTAGTATTTTCAGATTGATGTGCTAAACAGCTTGATGGACAGCAAGATCTCCTTCTCTGTGCCTCCCATTTTTACCTCCTCTCTTGAAGGATTAGAGGAAGCATTTATTGATATTTTGCACAAGGCTTAGTTGAAACAGTGATGCGTATGACAAACTGCTTCACTAGACCACATCATATTAAGAGATAGAATAGCTTCCCCCCACCAAAGCTTAGGGCAGAGCTGCAGCTCTGGATGTACTCTCTTCTCATTACAGGAAAAATAAAAAAAATAAATCACAAGATTCTACAGTTCAAGTGTTTACCTTTATAGTTAGGAACCTATATTAATAAAGTCTGAAACCTTCAAAATACATGCAATTCCTAGCTAGCAGCTTCTAAATTTTCCTCTTTATTTAGGACAGCCACCCCATTATTTGCCCTTTATACCCTTCTGATTCAGAAAATGATCTTCCATGAAGTCAAACATTTCAGAAACAGATGCTGTACTATAAACTTGTCCCACATAGTGTCTGGATAGTTGCAGGCACCAAGTCATTTGTTTCTACCATCTGTTCTATTTCCCAAAGCAGTAACTTGTAGCTTATCTTCTTGATTAGGTGGTCTACTCTAGAGCAAACCCTAAATTTAAAATATGCTTGATTTTCCTCTGCCTAAGTTCTCTTTAAAAAAAAGAATCATTTGAACTCATACTCTCCTACAGCATATATGGTCATTTTTAGAAAGTACTTACACATTTTTTTCTGTCTACATATTGTATGTAGACATTCTGACACTCTAGTCAATACATCTATCCTACTACTTAAGATATTTTACAAGGCAAATATGGTTTAACAGAATTAATTCTAGGTGACTTACTCTAACATGTTTTTAAAAACCTTCCGAAACGAAGCTTCCCTTCCTGCTCCTCTGCTTCACACTTTCTCATTTGAACTTACTCCTCAACAGTCTAAGTTCTCATTTTTGGTAGTATTTCATTACTTGATCTTCCCTCCCCTTCTCTGGCTCAGCCTGCCTTCTGAAGCATACTGTTCTTGCACTCTTCAACCAGAGTCCTGTTTTTAATGGTATAATGTAACCATTCACCCAGTTGATTGAATTCACTGATTCTCAGACACACATGCATGCCAGAGGGACAGGTATTATCTCTGTTATGTAGAGGTAACTAAAGCATTCGGAACACTACAGGTAATACACTTCTTTTTGACAGACCCATAGCTAAATATTAGAATAAGTTTAAAAAAAAAATAAAAAACAAACAAACAAAAAACCCAAAACAAAAACCAAAACACCCCACAAAAACAAACCCACAACTTAAACCCAAGTTTTATTTGAAGTTTTTGTACAAAATCTCTCAATTTTCAGTCTGTGATTTTCACTGAGCAATTCAGTAGGTCAATTTCTACAATAATAAGCTGCCTTTTAGATAAACAATTATGACAGCTGTACATATAAAAATAATTCAAATAACACTTACCATGACATGATGCAATCCATAGTACATCAGAATGTCTGCTAAGGTAAAAATGTTTCCTGCAAGGTAGACTTTATCTTCAAGGTGTATGTTAAGATCCTGAAAATGAAAAAGTCATTGTACTGCTGTAGTATTGATATCATAAGACAAAATATTAAGGCAATTGTTAAAAATAACAGAAAACTTCCTCTGGAGACCATGCACATAAAATAAATGCCAGCTTTAATTTATCCCTATTCAGCAAAGGAGAAAAAAAGTGTCAAGATAATAAACTACCATCCTTCTTTGACAGGGAGGATTCAATAAAATTTAAATGTTGCTCTCTAAACTCAGTACTAGCCAGGTTGCTGCCGGCACATAATTTTTTATAATTCTTCCCCTTATAGCCACTCAAATTTTTGTAAATACAAGTGTGATTTATTTTATATTCCAATCTGACTTCACACAAATACTTTCAAGCCTGTCTTCTTGGCTCCAAATTACTGGAACTCCAAAACCAAGACTTTTTCTATTGTTATTATGACTCAGAAGCATTGCTGTGAACACATTTAACATTTGATAAGTGGAAAATACAGTTCTACAATCAAAGTAGAGCGTATTGCTCTTCCAGTAGCAGCTTCTCCTGTCCTCCAGGACTCAATGCAGCTGGTCAGCAGTCTGAAACTGCTACCCATCTCTTGGTATAATTTGACACCTGCTTTTATCAATGTTGAAATCACTGCTAGCAACTTCTATTGATTGATACTGTTAATTCAGTTGTTGTCCAAGTCCCTTCAAAGAGATCACTGCTTCAGCATTTTAAGATCATCTCTCAACTATTCTGTATCAGAGGCTAAGGGTGGGTAGCAGAAGGCTTCCATTTAGGTTCAGTGAGTAATTATTTCAAATCTGTACTACTGAAAGACCCTTTTTCACATCTTTTTGTATGCAGTCATTTTCTGCTGCAAAACAGGGGGCTGACAGACTTATTCTTTCTCAAGTGTATCACTTCTGATAATACAGGCAATCACACATAACCTCTTCCTCCCTCCTCCACATCTTATCTACTTCTCATTCAATTTATGCACCTTTCTGCCCCCTACTTCACTTTGAAGAAAGAAATACAGCAGCAAAGTTACCGACATTAATCCTAGCATAAGCAAGCTTCAGTTTTTGTAATGTGGAAGCTCTCCCTGTCAGTATTCCACTGCTCATTGAAAAAAATTGTAGTAAATGCCCTCCTGTTTCTTCAGCAATCTCCTTAAGCCACCCCTCCCCTGCCCCAGGAACAGAGGCAAGAAACTCAAATATAACTAACATTTTTCAAAATGTCCCTGAAATAGTTTTTTGGTCTCAATTACAGCACATTCCATTTTAAGACAACCTTTTATTTAAGAAAAAAAGTCTAGGGCAAAGAGAAAGGGGTTAATAATTAGTGAACAATTTAAAAATTATATTTAGCCATTGGCAGATTGCAGTTTTGTGATTCCATAATTTTACTGATAGAGATATCCTACAGTGTATATTTGAAACCAACCAAAACACAAAACTGAAATGCTGAGACAAAGACATCTAACCCTGCATTTGATTTTAACAAGTTTGACTCCATTATGCCACCTTATTCTTTGACAAGCTCTTCATGACAGAACTCCTGTACTTCTGTAGTACTTAAACATCCTCATGTCTGCTTTGATTTCTTTTATTAGAGCAAAATCGGGGAAAAATATTAACCCCTGCATAGTTAAAATTCTGTAATGTCATCTGCCCCTGGCTATATAGCTTCTTTTCTTTATACTGGTTTACTGCTTTGTTCATGTTAGCAAGCTCTCAGATTACTTTAAGCATATAACTACCATTCTGTAGAATTTCATACACATATCACAAAGGCAAATGCAATGTCAAGAAAAGGTTTGCAGGAAAGAAATCCCCCAAATATACCCAGAGATCTGTCTACTAGGAAAAAAAAAAAAATCGTGAAATCATCTATTGTGACACAAGATTCTCTGACCGGTATTTTTCACTTTGATTAACCAGAAATTCAACACGTAGTGAGAAGTAACACCACTGAAATTATATCCTCCCTCCCCTCTTTCTTCTTAGTCCAAGCTACAGACTCAGGATTTCATAAAGTAAAAAGCTCATCATTCATGAAGGCACAATCAACATATTTATTTCCCTGCTCAAAATTTTATACTGTGCATGTATACACAGAATATTCATCAATTAAAAAAAAAATCCTAAAACTTTAAAGGCAAAGTAAACCATTACAGTGCGAACAATTATTTATTCTGGTTCATGAAATTTTACGAAGTCAGTTAACTGAACAAATGGAATTTGGCAAAAATGGCTTAGTCTTGGATAGATTAGTGTTAGTTTTGAACTCTTTTCTTGAACATGTGCTTTCCTCCCATAAAATACAGACAGATACTACGATTTCATCCTGTAAGTCAAACTAATTCAGAAACACACAATTCTTTTCATGTGCACTAGGCACATCTAGTTAATCTTGCCTCATGGATTTGCTTCCCATAGATGATTATATTATTGGTTGATAGCCAAATGTGTAAGAATTCTGTGTTAAAGTCAAGCTTTCATAAGTGACCATGGTATTAAACTGAACTAGTGTTCCTGTCCTGGAAAGATTAATGAAAATATGAATACAAAACTGTATCTGAGTTTCTATTACATCCATGAGACTCAAGTCTGTCATTTGTACCACTGTCTTTCATGTGCTAAACATCACTACTTAAACTGATTACATATATACAATCCCAATATTAAATGGCTGAAATAGACTTGGAAATTGCTTGGAACTGTATGAACTTATTGCTGAAGTCCCTCAGGAAGCCCCTTGTCAAACTTCAAACAGGTATTTAAGGCATAACTACAGTTTGATGCACTAGTATACACTGAACCACCACGGCAATTCAAATTCCATTTTTGGGTATAAGGGGGAAAAAGCAACAGGAAGAAGAGATGTTGCATTATCTATGGACTAACCGATGGATTCCCATTTCCTTGTTTTATGTGAAAAAAACCAATTTACAGCGTTTATCTGAAGCAACAGCTCAACACACCCCACCCACAGCACACTTCTGGCTACCCCACAGTATCACTTATTATCTTTTAAATATGCAATTTAATTATCTGCAATCCAATTCATCCATTAAGGGAACTGAATCCCTTCCAACCACCACAAGTCAAGACAATAGCTCAGATAAGTAACAGCTGCTTCTTACACAACTCAATAGCTGACAATGGATCTAATCATACTGATACTGTTTTGGGTATTTTGTCCACAACACACCACTGGTGTGTGTATGTATGTCCAGCACATACTGTGTGTGCACAGAAACACATCCTTGCAATCAGCAGTATTCTCAAGGTCATTTATACCCTAAATGCCTTTATATCTCATCATGCAAAGACAAAGAGCTGAGCACTCTCAAATGTGTCAGGAAAGCCTCTGACAATGCAGAACTCAAGAAAGGATTCTGCAGCCATACCCAAGAAAAGCAGAACTGCACTGCTGGGGCATAGGCATATTTTTAATTCTCACGCAAGACTTCTCTAACTGGCAAACTATGAGCTAAACCTGATCTGGAAGAGTATTATATTCAACATACTGAGTCTCCTGTAAGAGACAAAATACTCAAGACACATTGCTCAAGTAATCAAAATAGAAACTTTTACACCTGCAAGTGCACAAAAATATCCTGGTGTTAACAGAAAAGGGAGAGAAGTGAACACAGAAACTTGAAGTTTAATAAACACTTGCTGAACAAGATTGCCAAAGTGGGTAGGCATTCCATTTAGAAGTCTGTCAAAAAACAGTGTACAAGAACTGTGATTAATGGCATGGGCAGCGTATGGATTAACCTGCTTATGTATTAGTGGAAACAGTAATTTTTCAAACAAGGACATTAAATAAGAATTAAAACTCTCTTATTCAGATTTCTAATTGGATTTCATGTTTATAGCCAGACAGCACATGAAATTAGGACAAAACTAGTTGAAATCATGGAACATTTTTTGTTTAAGACACTGAAAGCAGAACACAAAAATTCTTTGCTATAACTATCCTTCAGAATCTAGAGATTTCTATAGCAAGCTCACAGTTATTTAGCATATGCCCCTGAAGATATAGTATGGTGGAAGAACTCTCAAGTTTCAAATACCTAAAACTGTCAAGGCAGACATTCAAATCTCTTCAGTTGAATTAATTAACACCTAAGTGGACATTTGATGGCACAAGTGTTTCACAAACATTAAATTCCTTCCTGGAAGAGTAGAAAGACTGCTAGTTATCAGGCACAACTCCTCAGTAATTTTCCAGTTTTTCCTATGAAGCTTCATTTACCATTAACCAAATATCAAAGAAGCAAAGGAAAATACTCTCTCATCCTGTGGACAACAAAGTTGATATAATGCAATAGATATTATGCTATCATCACTATTAACAACCATCACTCTGGCATACGTGCTGAAGAACAGCCCAGAGGTACTACTCCTGTTTATTTTGTTCAGTACAGGAGCATAAATCAAAGACCAAACTCCAAGAGCACTTTCATTGGCCACTTCGAGCAGCATGGTATTTGCTCTGAATGAAAATAAAAAAATCTGGCTGAGACGGTCTGGCTACTTCATGATTGCTTTCATGCCAAGTAAGAGTCAACATGCCAGCAAGAACAAGTTAAGAACATATTTTCCTAAGGCCAACAGAAACCCCTTCCTAATCAAATTAGCAAATATTAAACCAGTTACTGACATTTTTCAGAACCACATCACCTCAATTAAGGGTTAAACAGAGACAGCCTAAAGTTTATACCAGAAGTAACTGAACTGTTTTTGGCAGCTTATTATAAATTGTGGCTCTAGGCTGCAGCTGTCCCAAGACTGCCATTGTGTATTCCAGACACGTTGTAAAACTACAACCTCAGACTTCCCTTCCTATTTTAGTTTTTAATTTTTTTTTTCACCCGTACTCCCTCTTGGCATAGTATACTTTAATGGTAGGCTGCCTCTTTTTCTGATTAATCATGGTAGCAAGAGAACAAATTAAAATAATAATAAAAAAAAAATCTTAATTGCTATACTCTGAAATTATTAGTGCTGGAACAATTCCACAGCAGCCCTGTGTCAAAATAAATTCCGGTTATTGAACATGTGCTAAGAAAAAAAAATCCACAGGAAAATTTTAAAGTTCTAATATCTATCAGTTAATACTTAAAGGCAGAGATTCTCCCTCAAGTCACGCCATTTCTCAGTAAGGAAATTTTGCTTTGTTTGGAAACACTTGATTTATATACATATTTCTGTTTCAGTATATTGTCTTTTCTACACTGCCAGTGCTTCTAAGACTAAAACTGAAAAAAGATATCAGCTTCAACATGAAATCATCATATCACTGTGTCTGGTTTTAATACTCAAATGCAGTTCTGCAGATACTCACACATGTGTGCTGACAAAGAAGGTATCATCACTTAAGCCATCCAGAGCACATGTATTTTGTTATAACAAGACAGAAAACTTGCTTTTGTTTTTTGTATAACAGAAGAGCAAGGAAAGCAAATAAAAGTTATTTGTTCTCTTATGGTCTTTTCACAGTTTGGGAAAGAACAAAAGGCATCACCAGTTTGTTTGAAAAAATGACTGAAATTATGCAATACTTGTCTTAGACTTTTTTTAAGACAACATTAATTAGACAACAGGAACCTCTGAGGGCCACCCAGTCATACCACCTGTTCAAAGTACAGGTAAACCTGAAATTAAACCCCGATTAGTCAATGCCTCCTTCAGTCATGTTTCGGAAATCCCAAAGGGTAGACAGTTTTCATGCGATATCTGTACAGTAACCATGACTGTAAAGGTTTTGATAGCATTTGCAGGTAGAAAATAAGAGCAGTTATGTTACAAAAAGAGAAACAATATAAACAAACTGATACTTAACCGATGGAAGATATTACATAGCTACAATGAGATCTCGATAACTCAGATTATCTGGGGTGTAAACAAGAAAAATAGTTCTTCAGAGCTTTCACCAAGTTGATCCTTGTAAAGCAGGCATGACATTCAAAGTCCTCAAGATCAAGGAGGCTGTCAGTTTGAAAAGCACAGCAGATTACTAACAAGGTTTTGCTTGGCACAATTTTAAGATGTAAGATCTTCTTTGACTAAGTAACACAACATGTTAACTCTTGAATGCTGCTTCAGTTTATCTTTGGTTTCTGCAATAGTTCTAGTTGACTCAGACTTGCCACGCCTAACAGAAGTCCCAAGCGTTAAGACTCTGCTAGCCTCACATAAAATCAACCTTCCTCTCATGTCACAAAGCTATTTCTAAACCCAGACTCAAAAGTAGCACTGAGCATTGCATACTTGCCATCTAAAATACACCTTTAAAATTAGAAAAAATAAACACTTCAAAACCTGATTGAATTTTACTAGTTCCATATACACTTTAAACAGAGCCCTTAACACTTAACAGTGTAAATCAAATTTTCTCTTCAAGCTCTGTTCCCACGAAACTTCAAAAATACTGATTATCAGTCACAAGAAGTAAGGAGGAAATAGAGTAAGTTTTGCTATCCACTCCTTGCTATATATTTCTTGCTCAAATAACAGAGTGACCCTTGAGATCCTCTTTTATGTTTCCACCTGCTTAAGAGAAAGTAAGCTTCAGACTACAAGAAACATTCACTACAGCAGACTAAACCCTCCATATAAGGCAGCCCTATGTGAACGGTAGTTTTGCAGAGTTCCTTTATGATTTCCCTTTTCAACACAGGAATTCTGTCCAGTCACTCCTTTTGATATCAATATCAAGTACCACAACATAAAGTATGACCTGTATTCCATAATTACCAAATCAGTAAAAATTGTTCTTTAAACAGTCAGAGCAGTGTTATCTTGAAATACAGTGTCAACTTGTTTTTAACTGAGGTTTAGGAAGATAGTAGGAAAGTGCCATCTTACATGGCAAATACAAGACTAGGCAGCTGAACAATGTCTAAACTATCTGGAACACCCTGCGTAGTTTCCAGCACTACAGCCATAAAACACTAAGAGCTCTGCTTCCCATACTTTACAGTTGAAGCTGTTTTTCCTCTTGTTTCAGGTTGTTGGGGTATTTTTGTCAAGAAAAGTGAAAAGCAGCAAGCAAAATAAAAGCCAGCACTGAGAGATACTGCCAAGTCTTCAGCATTTGCTCAGTTTTACTACTTGGCTGTTCACACACGTTAGCACCGTAATTTTCTTCAAGGTCTAGTCACTCCAAAATTCAGTGGCAAGGTAATTAAGTACTCCTTACCTTCAGAATTATCCTAGTATCTTCTTTACTAGAGCTTCCATCTACTTGAGTCACTCTATATTCCAGCCACTGCTGGACAACAGCTTTCTCTTCTGCAGTACTTCCAAGCAGTTGCTCTTTCTTAGCCTGTTTAACTAGGTAGGTGGCTATGGTCATTATTCCTGTCAGACCAGGTCCATTGTTTGTCTGAAGAACAGGAACCTAGAATATGGGAAAAAAAAAAAAGTGCAATAAGAATAATATTTTTTTGTAGCTCTTCAGAAGGATTTTGGTGGTATATTTTCATTTTTTTACAGAAGAAACAGTATTGAACATGCACAAGCCAAGATACCTTCAGCTCAAATTAATCAAATTCTGCCTCTATTAGCAGAATAGTATTGCTCATTCTAACACTGGCAGAAATGTAATTAACTAACTTTTAACTTATTTTCAAATTCACGACTCTTAGGATTGTAAAGTCAGCAGCATCCAATTTCTCTCTGAGCAGATCACAGCAGCAAGGCTTACCAAAATGCTTATTCATACTTACTATTCTATTCCCAAATGCTCTGACAGAAGTTCACAATTCACTGGTATCAGGGGAGGACAGCACAACACACCTCTAGCTTTAACCACATTTTGTTAGTGACACTAGCACATACTAAACTGTGGGAAAAGAAACTGAACTGCTAAGAATCAGAAATTAAGTGAATGAATTGAAATTAACTGCAACAGACTAAAGCCCATTCAGTCATTTACAACATCAAACGGCAAAAGAAATTGATTAAAATGCAATACTTTCTTTTTTCAAAATATCTGACCACATAAAGGAGACTCTATGTTTGGATTTAATTAACATAAAGTACAAGCTAAAATCATGATTTTCATTTTGCAGTTGCACCAAGACTCTACTCTGACAATTATTCACTTTTTTCTCTCAACATGCCATCTGGAAAACTACAAATCAATCTAGTTACTTGATTTTTCAGACTTCTGCTTTACAGCAACAACACTAAAACACCACTCAGGTTGTCAAATAATTAAGGAGGCTTTTGCAACTGAAGAATGAATATACTGATATTCAGGGCTCTAATCATAAGCAGTAAAGTCAAGGGAAAAACTCCTAGAAACCAACTAACACAAGGCAACCACAGACCTTCTTTTCTGTTATCCTTCTCCAAAAGCACCATGTAAAGGCCCTTACACATACGTAACGCTCTCAGCCCCATATAACACTTTTCAGGCCTAAGATGCTTCTTAAGCTACAGAACTTAATGTTTCTGTAAAAACTTCAAAATGCCAAGCCTTCTACTTAAAAAGGCAAAATATTTAAGAGCAATAACTCCTCACTACAGATACATTCTTGATATTAAAATCGTATCTTTTTTCCATGCAATTTAACCACGCCAGCACAGATGTAATTTGCGCTGGCACAAGAAAAGCCTGGGGAGAAGTGGTGTAAGAACAAGCACATTTTACGCCGACATCCCTCCAACGACAGGCAATATCCCTTCCACAGGCG
>JANHGB010038811.1:0-12002 GCA_026283785.1 Coracopsis vasa
AGGGGGAGGTGAGCGGGGCCAGGGCCGCGGGCACCGCGGTGCGGGCTGTGGTAGCGCGGTGGCGGCCATCTTCACACGCTGCCACACGCGGTGCGGGGTGGCTGCGGAGCGGGGCTGGGGCCGCAGTGGAGTGCGTTGTTAACCTGTTAACGCGGCTTGGGGGTAAAGGTTAGGGGATGACGTTGTTCCGCTTTGTACTGCTAGTGTTCTAGCAGTTCTCTGTGGCTTTTCCGCTTGGTAAACACCGATCCGGAGGCAGCGTGGTGTGTATTGAACCAGCGGGGTTCTGTGTTTTGGGAAGAGCGTGCTGTCGCCGTGTGGTTTCTGAATTGCCTTCCAGGGCACATCGGTAAAGAAGCAGGCTGTACCTGGTGTTGCGGTTGCCGAGAGACCAGTCTGTGCCAAAAACTGGTTATAGAAACCATTTTGGGGCCCTTTCTGCCATTTGCTAGGCTTCAGTGTTTTATGGTTGAGCAAGTCTTGTAACGTTTCAGCGCATGGCTTCTGAATTTCCTTCCCGTGACAGCTTGCCAGAACTTGTAGAATTAGAAGGTATTTGTCTGTATTTCTTAATGGACAAACGTGTTTCTTCTTCTGCTTTGACCAAAAGAGAGTAGACAAACATGAGCACAGGATGGTTTGTTAATATTGCTTCCACGTAGATAGAGACATGCAATGTGTTGTCAGCTTGAGTAGAGTTCTTTAGGAAGATTATTAGTGATTTGCATAGCATCCTTTTTATGCGGTTATTTTATCTGTCAATAGCTCACTTATGTCTTTTTACTCCTTTTCTAGATGGCAGCTGCTGAACTCAATACTCCTGTGTCTGTGAGGATGACTAGAAGAAGAACTAAATCCGTTTGTAAGCCAGAGGTAATTCAGGAATCTCAGTTTGAAGAGTTGGAACATGCAGAAACAAAGTCAAATATCGGAGATAGCTCAGAGATGGAAATGACTGGAAATGAGAACACAGCTGTCCATTCAGTACAATCAGTTGCTGAACCACAAGCTGATGGGGATGTGTCAGAAGCAGAATCGAACTGCTCTGCTGCATCTAGTCTTCAGACACCTTTGTTTATAAGGGTAACAAGACGACGACAGATTGTAGTTCCTTATCAGCCGGATTCTCCTGACAAAAGAAGACATAACAAGACAGCTTTTCTAAATAAGTTAAATGGGATTCTGGATGACGATGATGTTTCTGAAGCTGAGTCTTGTTCCTCTGCCATTTCTGGTGTTACTAGAACTACAAGAAGCAGGCGAAGCAAAAAGGAATTGCAGCCAGATACAGTTCATGAAGCCCAGAGTGAAGATATTTCTGATGCAGACTCATGCTGCTTAAGCTCCCATATAGAACCATCCATCACTAACAGGCGAGTTACTAGGAGCATGCACATCAAATCACAAACAGAAAATATTAAGCAGGCTGAGAAGGGAAACAGAATTGTTTCAGAAGATGAGAATTTAACTGAGGACACTGTTAAATCTGAGCCAGTAATCATTTCTGATTCTAGACCTGCTGCAAAACTTGTTTCTGACACAGAAGATGCTTCCCCTGTCACTGAGGATAATGAAGAACCCCATTCACCTAAGAGCAAATGTTCCTTCAACTCTGCCAATACAACCCAGAGTGAAGACATGAAAGAAGAGTGTTTGTGTGATGTGACACCCAGCAATCTTACAGAAATGAAACTAAGTGACAGTGAATCGCCTGAGAAAAGGGCAGTTAAAAATACACAGTCAGTTGGGGCTGACGATTCAGAGGAAGCACGTGGCCAAATACAAGAAGACTACAGTAAAATCCTTGTGAGGGTGGAAAAGTTAGAGCACATGAATTTGTCTGATTGCATGAGTCCCAAACAACTTTTAGAATTCCAAGGGCAAATAACACTAAATAAAGATAAAAAAGATCCAGAATACAAAAGAGAGAGTGCTGAGGCAGATCCACAGCAGCCTTTCACCCATGCTGATAACTTAGGAAAGGATGAGCAAGCTACTGAAGTGAGGAGCCCACAAAAGGACGAAGCTGTTGCACAAGGAATCGACAGTGTTAGCGGATGTGGGATGCTTGAAAGTGGTGTGGACAGTGCTGAAGATCAAACAGGAGAATATGCAGAACCCGTAGCTCACTGCAGTGGAATTCCAAGCAGTGGAAACAACTCCCTTGCATTGTTTCTGGCCGAAGATGAAAGTGATGAATTTGAAGATAGTGATGTGGCAGACACAGATACAATTGAAGAGAATCTGTATTGTAAAGAGGCAGATAAGAGGACTCCTTCCCTCAGCAAATCTTTAGAAACCAGTTCACTGGATGCTGAAGGGCTTTTTGTAATTGATACCAAGCCTGGCATCAGTTCCGACCGAAAGTATTACCTAGATCAGGTAGACCAAGGTGGTGATGCTGAAAGTAAGCATGAAGGAAGTGAGAAAGGTGAAGAATTGTCAGATCTGGAAGAGGCTGAAGAGGAATTGATAGATGAAGATGAGAAAGAAGATGATGATGATTTATTGAAAAATGAGACTGATGTGTAAGTATCTTTCTGGCAATAACTTACGAATCCGTATTTCATTCAAACATATGCGTAAGAGATGTACATTGAGTGCTAAATGAAGTGAATAAATGAGGGAGTAGTCTCATCACATAAGTCATTGATGTGTGAAGTGGGGTTGAACAGATTATAACGTACCAATTTAGTCCATAAATGGAGAGTTTGGGGGGTTTTTTTCAGTGCTATATGTAGCAGAACAGAACTATCTGAAATAGTATGTGTTCAGCTTAGAAAACAGAATGTGAAACTGGGTTAGACTGCTCAGGCTGACTTAATTGCTTGTTTGGGTTGTAGTTTTTTTAATTGTGTGTTCAGTTTGGATATCAATAACAAGAAGTCCAATAAATTCCTTACACATTGGCTAATTCTGTCATGCTTTTTAATCCTAAATAGTCGCATATCCTTTAATAATGTTTCCAGTTCTTGTGCTGTGAAACAACGACACTTCAAGTGAAATCAGCCCAGCACAGAATAATTTAGGTGGGGTGGGACCTCTTGAGCTCTTGTAGTCCAACTCCTGCTAAAACCTCTTTATATAAAGCATAATGCTCTGTTTAGGTTGGATAAATAAGTCTTACTTATTAATCTTCTCAAAACCTTCAGGTAGGCCGGAAGTGTAAACAGAAACTTAATGTAAAGGCATTATAGAAGATTAGTCGCAGTTTACTAGAAAGTTGTAATTGGTTTGTATTAATAAGCATTCAGGCTACAAGAAATATTTGTCGTACCATATTTCTCGATACTACTTTATAGCGTTTAAGCACTCTTGTCATCAAAACCCTCCTTTTGAGTCAGCCATTGTGCCTTTTTTGTGGATACATTCCTTTGGCTGCCTGATTGAAGTAATGAGAAACTGAAACAAACCAGCTTTGAAATGTTTAATGCCATTATTCCTGGTACTCTTAAACAATAAAGTTCTTAAACATTCTTAGGAGGGATTCTAGCTTCTTTTTTTGTTTTTGTTTTGTTTTTTTCATTAAGAAAGAGCTGACAACATTTTTACCACCCATATGTTTGTGCTTTTGTGGTGGTTTTCCTTGTAGTTTTAGCTCAGAAGCTTCTCAGTGTGTAGAAGTAGTATGCTGGTCATGAGTTCTTTTGGCAAGGGGAAGCAAACGAAGAATTCACTTTTATAGGAGATAGCAATAACTAAGATAGGAATGCAGCATTAGAGTTAATAATGAAGATTTGTGGACGTGATTCCACAGATACTGTTCTTTAATAGCCTCTCAATTTATATTACCCCCCCTCCCCATATTCTGTCACCTTATCTACTAGATAGTAAGACTTAAGATCATTGCAGAACTGAACCTAAGCGAGAAGAATGAGTTTATCTTTCTTAGAGAACAATAGGAGGTTCAGGTGCATGCTTGTTACAATGTACTAATCATTAACTGTTTCTCTTCTAGTTTACATCTTTCCAGCAGCATAGACCCTGGTTTGAATATCAAGAAGCTGGGAGGTTTATATATTAGTTTTGATGCAGAAAAACAGAAGTCTAAATTGAGTGCAATTAAACAACTGAAGGAGAAAAAGAAGGACCAGGTAATGTGTTTGCAATTGATGCAATTAATGTGACTACGGTAACACAAAGATGTTAGTTTAATAAGGTGGGTTTACTTGTATTTAAGGAAGTATCCTGTTTTATGGTTTGCTGAGAACTTCCATTCTTTTTGGCCAGAGTGTGGATTTATGTTTAATTTTATTGATAAGAATTTAAATAGATGTGACACTCTGGAAACCGAAAGCAGTGCAAATACCAGCATTATCTTGTAAAATAAACCCAAGTTGATTATTCCTGCAGTTTTGCCTAGTGGTACATGAGCTGTCTCCTAACAGGGGGTTTATTCTGTAGAAATAATGAATTTCAGTGAATAAAGATCTGTAATCTTCTCAGTCTGGAATGAGCAGATTTATTTCAAAAGCACCCTTTGAGATAAAGGGAATGTGCTATTTTCTTGAGGGCAGTCTTTGTAGGCTCAATTATGATACCTCTCTTTATTGTAGAGCATTTGCTATCTCCAGAGCTAGCCAGCTGCTTTCTGTTGTTGGCCAGGGTTCTGTTGGGAAGATCTCTGCTACTTTCATTGTAGATGAAAGAAGTTCACGTGCTGTCTTACAAAGCTTGCTTATATTCTGCATGTTTCCTTTAGTAGGTTCTGTATGTACTGTTAAGCAGGAAGATTTGTATCAGTGTCTAACGTTAAAAATCTTACAGCTCTTGCAGAACAGTGTAATAACTCCAGATTTTGAAAAGAAGGAATGTGTCCCACCCTACAGGGAATCACTTCACCAGCTAAAGAAACAGCGCAGGGTAAGTGAAGAGCTGATCATGCCTGAAATCACAACACAAGCTTTGAGAGAAAGCCCATGCTCGGACTGTATGCATACACTGGCCTCACAGTTTAATGTCTTCTTGAGCTATCCCATGAAAACCACAGACAGTGAAGTGAAAGTGCTCAGATGGTACAAATCTGTCATTAATACAGTGTCAATAACCTTCTTATAATGGCCATTAGAAACACTTCTTAAAGGGACAGAGTTGTATCCTAAATATCTTTTGGAGGGGAGAGTTCCCTGCTCTGTCATCTCCTGGTTGCTGAATGCACATGTGTTGTTCTTGGTATTGCATCCTAGGCGGAGCGAGAGAAGACCACAGGTGATGGTTGGTTTGGTATGAAAGCCCCAGAAATGACAACTGAACTGAAGAATGATCTGAAAGTTTTGAAGATGAGAGCTTCGCTGGATCCGAAGCATTTTTATAAGAAGAATGATAGAGATGGTCTACCCAAATACTTCCAGGTAAGGATGCAGCAGAAGGTGGCATTGCACTGCTGATGTTTTAAACAGCTGTTCTTCTTCCCTGCCTGCTTTGTAGGTAGCCTCCACGTTGGTACAATTTCATAGCTTAATTCGTAAGGTATTTTCATTACTTGTCTGCAGTTTAAAACTTCTTAACTCTGTATTACATATGTGTATATGCTGGGGTTTTTTAATTTCAGCTGATCTCGTAGCAGCGAACAAACATCTGACTTAATCTGTATTCTGAAGCCTCAGTGCATTAGATTTTTCAAACATTAGCCTTTTTTAACCAGTGTGTAGAAAATAAGTAGCTTTGATTTTCTTACTAGCTAATACAGTTTGAATGGAGACAGCTAGCTTTGTGATCAGCCAGAATTGCTGCTGCTGGAACTTGAGAGCTTTGGAGTGGTTTACATGAAGAAACTATAGAAATGGGCTTCCACCGGCTCAGGCCTGTTTGAATAGGGAGCATGCTTGAGGAAATTGGTTTAACTTCTCAAACCATTAGCACTTCTCTCTGAAGGGTGGGTCTTGGTGTATGGTTTGACATTTCTGGACATAGAGAAACTTAACATGGAAGTGTTTCACATAATGAGATCTGTGCAGGTCTGCCTTCACTGCATGGAACATGGATTCCATCTGTCTCCACTACCGACCTGAGTCATCAGAATGGCTGGTTGGAAGCAATGTGATGCATTCCAGAATGAAGTCCTTGTATTAGAGCTGGATTAACTGCTATGTAGCCATCGAGCAAACCCACCACAGTGACAGAGACAGTTAAGATGGTTGTTAAGGGTTTCCTTTCCCTCCTTGGGAAAATGCTTAGAAGTTAAGAACTGGGTTTGGTTTTTAATACAAGCATTGATGCATCAGTCCAGTATTTAAAAACTGTAGAGTTTTAAAGCTCAGACCTTCCTCTGTGCGCTAAACAATGACACAAAAGGTGTCTGCAAACAAAACTTCTTGATTTTGCTATTTTGCACTTCCTTATGATACCAGTCTGATCTCCTCTGGATGTGCCTTTGTACTTCTCGTGGAGGATTAAAAAAACAACAGGGCAGAATAATCAACATCTTGCTGTACAGTGCGAATGTTTCATTTCTGTCTTCTAGGTTGGAACTGTGGTTGATTCTCCCATAGACTTTTACCATAGTCGAATCCCTAAGAAACAAAGGAAGAGAACGATTGTTGAAGAGCTGCTAGCGGATTCTGAGTTCAGAAGGTATTTAAACATGGGTTTGTAGTTGTGATATCCTGTGTAAGAGATGAGTATTTCTAACTATAACTTGGGTTTACTCAGTTTATATGGGTTTTTTTTAATATTTCAAAGAAAACGTTTTAGTCTGGTTTAGCACTTCACCAGCACTGCCAGAAGATCTAAGGGACAGGGGATAATTAGACTGAGACAGCATATTTTATCTTCAGAAAAGGGTTTTATCCAACTCAGATTATCACTGTTAGCAGCCACTCTTAAAATACCATCAGTGTTGAAGAGATAACATATCAGCCCCATTCTGGTTCATGTCTAAAATAAGTGTCTGCAGAGGCTTACATCAAAGATCAGGGGCTCTTAAGTGATTTATGCCTATGCATGCACTTGTTTTCATTGTTTAAAGATCAGTTTTTCTTGGCATAATTGATCCAAATGAAAAGTGCTGACTGTAATTCTATGAGAGTTGCTATGATTTCCTTTTGTAAGCATGTCAGCCTGCCATCTGTCATAGGAATCAAAACTGCACTAGAAGTCTTACTGAAGGAATAGCTTGGATTTGTTAATGTTTTCCTAACGTACAATTTCTGGAGTAGATCCCTTAGTTGATCCATTTTTACACTGGTTATTACATGATGTTAACATGCATTTTTTTTCCTCACATAAGAACATGTGTCTTGAAAGCAGTGCCTGATTTGGAATTGTAAGGTTAATGTTGTCAGGCTTGTAAATTAACTATTTGTGTTAGGAAGGTAAGTTCGTATAGCTATTTCTTACCTAGTTGACCTAGCTAGCTTGACCTGATTTATAAGAGATTTGTTAGAAACTATTTTAAACAATTGATGTCTCTGAAATTTGATCAGTTAATTTATGGTGTGGCTCATTAAAGGCTTTAACCAGATATGTCAGCATTAGTACAGGAGTTAGTCAGGTTTTAGTGTTGCGGTTCAAAGCCTAAGTACTGTGCAGTGTGCAGTGATCCATTGTGGTAATCGGTACAGGTACATAAGAAGCCATATTAGAGGAGCTAGCAACTCATATTCAGTAAGTATATCCTGTTCATTGCTTAGTGTTTCATTGTTTTCAGGCTTGAGTAAAGTTGATTATCTTGAGTTTGCTGAGAAGGCAGTATAAAGATGGGTATAATTTGTCCGTGGTATTCTCAGAACTGATGAGCAGTAGCAGTGTTTTGGGTAACTCTCTGAAATGTGATTGCATGTGCAATGAACAACTCCCTGGTTATGCCAGAATTAATGATTCTTTAATCAAATTTACTTCCACAAGAAATTTACCCATATTTATCATTAATCCAAGCATTGATTCCCTTTTACCTGTGCAGAAGTGTATAGAATTAAAGAAATCTGACTTGGAAAACGTGAGAGAACTGACTTTGGCAAATGACGCATGTAGAGTACTTCCCATGGTTTTTTTTTTTCCTGAACTTTGTTTCACCATGCTTAAAAGTAAATTATTTATTTTGTTCAGATACAATAAAAAGAAGTATCAGGAGATCATGAGTGAAAAAGCAGCTTTTGCAGCAGGGAAGAGGAATCGGAAAAAGAAGAAATTTCACAATTAAGACTTGAAGAAAAATACCAAAGGTGGAACAACTTCTTGGTATAAAACTTTTTACAGAATGCTTTGCTTGTGGTGGTTTTTCTTTTTGAAGATTGCAGGTCATGTGCACATTGAGGGTTAAGGGATTTGTTAAGGGTTAAGGGAGAATGTTTTGTAGGGAGCTTTATCCAGTTATCAGGTATCTAAATTTGAAATTACTTGAGATTTAAAAATCTAAGTATTTTTTTATTGAAATTAATGTTTTTGTAAAAAAGATAATGATATGAAAGCATATGGTTAAATCTGAGCACAAAACCCAAGTGCATGGATTGTGGTCTTTTCAGCCTTCAGTTTACATCAGTGAATTGGTACATTCAGTTTAAAATCATATTCATAATTCACCTGGGCACCCGTTACATACCAGAACAGATTTTTCCATGTCTTGTCAGAGGTGCTGCTGGCCAATTCTGTAATAGGAAACATTGAGAAATAGTTTGGTTGCGAAGGGTTTATTTTAACACTGACCATATTAGGATTGAGAATGTCCTGGAATCAGCATATACACATATGGTTGCTTTCAAATACATAGAGATGCATAATTTATAAATAAATATAGGCAAGTAATAAAGAATATATAAATTACATATTGTTTAATGAATAAAACAACATAAATATGTAATATATACAATTTTGACATTGTCATATGTTGCTTTTATAAGCTTGGGCCATTTAATTATTGTCTAATGATCTTTCAGAAGATAACTTGGCAGCAGGAGCCCTTGTCTAGGCTGTAGTGTGCAGGTTGTGGTCTGGTAGCTGACTTGGAGTAAATGAACAGGGTGAGCTTGAAGGCTTCTGCTACCATTACAGAACCAGAGATAGCTCATTTCCCCTTCAGTGACAGTTCATAACCTTTGTGATTGTTAGAACTCTTGTGGCATTTGGTTGGTTTTCAATGACCTGATTATTATATTGCTGTTACAATTAATGTAACTCGGTTACTGCCCTTAGGTAGCAGAAATGATGCATAATAGAAGAAATAAAACTGTCACGACATTGCCTGAGGTGCACTGGGTGAGATTCAGAAGTGATTATTGGAGGAACAGTGATGTTGAATGTTTTCTTATCATACAAACATGGAACCTTACAGGTTGCAGCTCTTAAGCGAGAGGTATGCTCTTGAGCAGTGTTTGACCATGACGTTTTCTACTCCTGAGAAGTGGTTGTTTTTCTAAGGATTAGTTATTTGTGCTGGAAGTAGCTCAAATGAAACGAGCATCATGGTATGCATTGATCACCAACTGAATCTTGAAGGAAATTTTCCTCTGATCATTAGGGGGTTTTATATTCTTTTGAAGTTCATTATAATGTTTTGCTGCCAGACGGGATTCTAGATTCCTTAAGAAGTCTTGACTGCCTGGAGATGAATGGTGTGCAAAGTAAAGTGAATTCCTTGAGAAGTATCAAACACATACAAGTAGAACCACCTATCCGCAAGTCTCAGCTAACACGCAGATGCTGTTCTAGTGCAGTGACATGTATGCTAGTATCTCGATTCTCTGTAAATGATCAAAAGCCAATAAAAACAACTCTGGTGTCTTGTTCTGTGGATGAGACATGGAAGCACAGAGAGATTAATACTGGATGCCGAGGAAAGAAAACAAGGCACCACAGTAGTTGTCACTCTGTTGCGTCCTGGATGTTCAAATGCAATTTGGGGAAAGCAATCTGCAACTGAAAGACCTTAAAAGAGAAATACAAGCTTTGGTGTTAAGCAGCAAGTAACAACTCAGTATCTGTTGCTTAAGCTCATCAGATTTCTCTGAAAATACTCAAATACATCAACAAATGGCTTGTGAAATACTAGCATCATTTCAGAAACTTTGCCTATCAATTGCAAGGAATATTTCCTTTCAGTGGCTGTCCCAAATACTTTGTGTTAATTTGTAATGCTGCCTTTATTGACATAAATCATTATTAACAAGAAATTTCCCCAAGATTAAAAGGCAGTAGGTACCATGGTGAGTTTTTTATATATATGCCTACCACTGTTTTGGATGTCACTGGAATGTTTTGTATGGATGGTAATAATTCCTTTGTGCTCCCCTTGGTCTTGACAATATTCCTTTTCTCTTGCCTTTGGGGTGCAGAGTATCCAATGGTTGTACAGCCCAGTGAGTTCACAGTCCATCTTCTAGGTGTCACAACCAAAAGACTAATGAAAAATAGGCTGACAGTGGCTGAGGTATTGCTGGTGTGCTGCCCCTAGTAGGCATGGTTAGTTTAGGAACAGAAGTAAAACGCTTCTCACTTTTCCCTGTTGTGCTTTCATTTTTCCTTTGGGGATCTTTTCTCTCTGCCATCAACTCAGTCTCCTTGAAATTGAAGGTGTCTTCTTACCATTACTATTTCCATGTGATAAAACTTTCTGATCTCTTATTTTTTAACAAGTCCTGTCTTTATCACAGGCACCTTCGTAGGTAAGTGCTGCTGAGACTTGGGGTCCTGCTATAACACAGGCTGGAAGGGACCACCAGAGCTTGTCCTGCCCAGTTTGCTGCTCAAGGCAGGGTGAGACCACGTTGCTCAGGGCTTTAGACAATCAGGTCTTGAAGGATGGAGCTCACATTAGAATCTGTTACACAGGCCTCATTGCAGGATGCTGCCCCTGTGCTTACCTCTAGGAAATGGACTGCTCCTTGATCCTGCAGTTTTCTCTTTTGGATGCAATCATTATTATTACTACAAGCCCTTAATGAACGAATGCATTCCAAGACTGATTGTGTAAATACTGCTTGCAACATGCAAATGTGTATGTAAAAGGCTCTGCCTTCAAATGTTTTTTAACTAGGAACTAAGAAAACCTTACGAAGCTAGCCTTAAATACAAAAAGTAGGAGGAGAATTTGGACTGCAATACATTGCTGAAAATGAATGAGGAGGTACGTTTTGTCTTGCTTTTTTGGGGTTAGTGTAGAGAGGTTTTGGGTTTGCTATTTATCTGCAAATTAGGATAAAGTTTGATGTTTCTGTAAAAGGCTATATATCTATTACATGGTTAGATGGCATTTTTGAGTGGGTTACTGTGCTGCAAAACACTGGTACTTAATATTCCAGATGGCGTGTTTAATTTTCAATCATGGATTGAAATTTCTGTTACGGGTCCATTTCAGTTATGGCTTTTTCCTTCATTGCTTTTAAATAAACATTATTACAGCTTGAAAAAACACCTTTAGTCACAAATACAGGATGAAAATCAGTTTATGAAACCAAACCAAACCCAAACCCAAATAGATTCTTTTTTTATTCATGAATGATTTAATTCGGATTAATTTATAACTGATTCAATCCTGAGTAAAATCAAGGAGGTTTGTTCAGTGCTGCTACTGTTTTGTGTTTTACCACCCGATTTTATTTGATTGCTGATGCTAAAACGGCTCTTCGTCTTCTACCCGTAGGCACGTGTAAGTCAGGGAGTAGAGATGGTGTTCATTAATGCTTCAGGTTTATCTACGCCTTGTTTTGCGGCTTGAAAGTAACCATAAACGTATCACGGACCTTCACTGCGGCACCTCGGGAAAGGCACAGCCCGGTTCCTCCCTGCAGGAGGAACCTGCTGTCGGTTCAGGGCTGTCGCTGTGGCGGGGCTCTGGTGTGGGTACAGCCGCCATGGGGGGATGAGGAGAGCCCCTCTCCCGCCCCTCTCGCCGGCGGCAGAGCGCCTTCTGACGTCGCCGTGGCCGCGGAGAGGTCGGAGTGCAGGCGGCGGGTTCGTTTCCTCCGCCCGCTATGTGACAGACACGCCGGGAGGCGGGACCGCAGAGCATCGCTGGAGAGAGGGAGCCAGCCGCCGGGAAGCGCCAGGCCGGTGGACAGGATTGCTCC
>JANHGB010038816.1:0-11786 GCA_026283785.1 Coracopsis vasa
CAATTTCCCATCTTTCTCCATCACCCATGCCCTCAAGGTCTGCATCAGCTCTGCCAGGGCACCTTGCCCATTTCATCACTGTGGCTGTGCCTGCCCTCTGCCCAGGCCCCCACTAAAGGCCTGCAATCTCCCAGCCCTCCCAAGAACAAGGCTTCCACAGTCACAATACATGCCCTCTACATGCTGCAGCTCCTTGGGTGCATACTACACGCATGTCCCCAGCCAGTTCATCCTCCATGTGGCATAAATGCTGACCCATGATGCCCCAAACCCACCTAGTGCCCTGGTGCATCCTTCACTGCACTCCTCCATCCTCTGATTCTCATTCCTTCTCATCCCCGGCCTCACTTCATCCCAAGCAGACCCAATGCTGCTTAATCATCTCACAGTGTCATATCAGGAGGCCCAAATCCTTACTCTTTTGCAATGCTTGCCTCAATCCCCAAGTGAAAGCTTTAGTACATGTAGTACATTTAGTACATGTGCTGGACCCCCTTGTCAAACTGCTCCCAAAAATTCAGTGAGCGTGCCAGTGAGGCAAGCAAAATGGAGCAGTGTCTTCTTTCCACCTTTCCCACCTAACCTTACAGCCTTTTTCCTTATCTTTCTCCATTCCCTTGAACAAGGGAGAAATCAAGTGTAGGAGCCTTCTCTTTATAAAGCTATATATTATTAATAAGTACATACACACACATTGGTTCAGAATTGACTCCAGCACAGAGCCAAGATAGAAATGCCATGGTAGAAATGATTTTACAGTTCAGCAACTTGCAAAACAAGTCACTGTGACCAGCAAACACCTTCCACCCTGCAACATGCAATCTGATGAGCAAAAGGCAGAGCGCAGAGGCGGGTATCACTTGAAGGTAAGTCTCCAAACAGCATGCCCCTAATATCCACTACACTGAGCAGGTACCTGCCATCTGACAGACAACTCAGAGAACAAGATAAAGTAAAAGGCTTAAGGCTTTTTCATTTTATTTAACTACCACCCCACATGTTGCTGTTTAATTTCTGTGGCTCAATGTTTTGGCCCTTTTAAAAGACCAAAAGACACTCTCATCCCGAATTAATCTTTCATTCCTGAAAAGCACTGGACTGAATCTCCTTATCTCCCCCGGGCACACCAAGGGCAGTGTCAGCTGATCCTTGCCTGCACTGCCCAGTCCATTATTACTATTTTCCCTCTGAAGTCCACATAGGCTCTTCAGGAGTGGAAGCTTTCTCAGCTGCACAAGATGCTTCCTGGCACCTCCCAGTCCATGTGGAGGGAAAGCAGGAATGAAAGCAGAGAGAATACAGCTTGAAAACAAGCAGCAAGTGCTGTTTGGACTGGGAACAGGAATAACACACACAAAAACCCCACCCAAACAAAATCCCTGTAACTCTGTCTTACCTAAAGATTCAGCGAAACGACCCTGCATTAAGTGAAGGCAAATCCTACATCAATGCCCTACTGAAAGCCTGGCTGCTCGCAGGGAATAGTTGATCTGAGCAAAGCCAGATCAGAGGCTTTGGAGGAGATGGGATGGGCCCTTCCAGGCAAACCTCTCCTCAGTGAGCTCCCAGCAGGAGTAGATGTTCCAGCAGAAAGGCCCAGCACTTGCCAACAAGGGATAGACGGTGCAAAGCAAAGCCCAAGCTGACACAGGCTTCTTCATTTGCTCACTGTTTATTATGTATGAGCATGGCACCATCTGCTTCACTCTACCCTTCAAAAGGCTGTAGCAGGGAGGAGGCAAGCAGCCTGTTTGCCATCCTCCTGCTGTGCAGCAGGGGTTAGCAGGCTGCTCTGTATCGAGGGGAGGCTGCCCCATCCACAAGAGAACCCACACTGAAGGGGCTAAGGTGTGGGGCAGGCAGGAGGAACAGCACTGGGGAAATAGCTGCAAAGAGCAGAGCACTCTCATCTCACGTGGCCATGACTTGGGTTCACGGCAGGCTGAGTTCCAGCACTGCAGCGAGAGGAGCAGGGAGATTGCAGAGATGGGATCAGTGGGATTTCACCCGTGCTCAGGGGAACATCCTTTATCCCTTGTATCCTGGCTGTAACCAGAGCATCGCCAGAGCTGGATGGTGCTCACTGCTACTCCAGCAGTCTTGGCCAGGGGAGGGAACCCACAGTCCTGCCAACTCTACAGCACACAAAGTCACTGCTTCCAGGGCAAACTCTCTTCTAAGGATGAAGGATGCTGAAGGATGAAGGATGCTGCCCTCGTGTCCAAGCACTAAGCAAGACTGAGGTGCAGGTCCCTGAAGACGTTTGTTCACTGCTTTCAGAGCCGGGTGGATTTCAACAAGGAGGCACAACAACCTCAGAAAGGGTGCATTGAGATTGCAGCACATGCAATAAAGCTGCAAGCTATGGACCATTCACTGAACATGTGCACATCTGACACCGTTTTGGGGATCCCAGTGTTAGATCAATCACCCACCCCATCCTACCACTGATTACTGCCATCTTGCTCCCCATACACGCCCAACCTGAGTGGTTGGTAAAGCCTCAATGCAGCTCTGAGGAATGAAGTGCTAGAGAACTTCATATCTATATGTGTATGTGTATATACACACACACACATCACATAACTGTGAAACACCCCATCTGCTCACGTTACAACACTTTAAACGCATGCAATTAACTGAACTGAAATGGCATAAGGATCTGGATCAGTCAGTGCCTTTTTCCCCCCCGACTCCCACTATTTCCACCTTCCTCTCACCCTAACATATGGAATGCCATATGAATTACTGAATGGATCATGCTAAAACCAGAGTCTGTAAAATCTATTTTTAACACAGATTATGGGGGATATTGTCAGTCCACGGTGCAGCATTGTTTGCCTTCTGAGCCTGGTCTGTCACTACTTCTGGCAAGCCCCACTTCCAGCACTGACAACTGATCTCCAAACTCTTCAATAGCTTTCAGTGCTCTGAAATAAAGCTCAGTTTCCCTCTGAGCTCCTTGGTGGGAGCTGCAGGAATAGCAGGTCAGGCAGGAGTTAATGCACTGCAGTTTTTCCAGCCTCCTGCTGCCCTCCTGAAGTAGCTGTGAGATGTCTAACAGGGATGCCCAGTTTTCACTGTCAAAGCTACCATGGTATTTATTAACCTGAGATTTCATGAAACACCATCAAGACACACACGAATTGTGTGCTGCCCCAAGAAACAGCTGAAGAAGAGCCCACACTGGGTTTTGTCCTCTGGTATAAGCCAGGAGGGTTTTTTTCACCCCCAACCCTAAGGAGCCTCAACAACACAGTCAGACTCTTGGCAGGAGAAATAATTGGAGCAACCTGGTTTGTTTGGATGCTGATAATTAAATCCTGAAGCAAAGCTAGGGAGACTGACAGTAGGGATCCATCAGCAGACAGACAGAAAGATGAAAGATCTCTTTACAAGGCCACTACCAGGCATTTTAAAGCCAAGGCAGGTCAGGTCAGCCAGGTTATTATCGGCTCTGAGCAGCCCATACAGCAGAGAGAGCATATATTACCTGCAACTGCAATGGTTATCAAGAACTGCATTTTCTCCTACCCTTGAAAAATCAATAAAACCATTACCAACCTCATCTTTCCAGCCAAATGCACCATCAGCAATGCAGACTTCATCCAAAAGCAATGTCAGATACAAGGCTCCAGGTGAGGTCACAGAAAATTACAGGGAACATAAGCCAAAGGAAAGTCATTTCTGGACAATAACTCCTTTCCTTTTAACCTATAGGGGCTCATCGGAATCAGGCATCACTGGATGCATTTTCTTCCACAATGAATTCAACAACTGAAAGAAAAGCAGCTCACACACACAGAGGA
Organism: Coracopsis vasa; assembly: GCA_026283785.1. NCBI lineage: Eukaryota > Metazoa > Chordata > Aves > Psittaciformes > Psittacidae > Coracopsis > Coracopsis vasa. The sequence goes on from JANHGB010038816.1 coordinate 3,810, forward strand.
CCACAGGAATACAGATTCTAACTGATTCCCATGAATACAGTTTCTAACTGATTCCAGAAATGATGCTCACGTTTGCATATTAGATTTTACCTGAGGAAATGCAGGTGCTGCCTAGGCAAAACGGGAGGAGGCTGGGACCAATCCAGCATTTCCAGCTCTGGCTTGAGACAAACAAGCTAGTGGTTCACAGAGTTCCCAGCAGTTAGGAAAGGGAAGCTGGGTGCACTGAAGCAGCTTTAAAAGTGTTTAACAGAGCAGAAACTGGAACTGATGTGTCATAAACCACTATCAATTACCGTGAAACTGTTACTTCATTTTAATGTACCACAAATCTTCGCCTGCCTCTTCAGGGTACCACCATTTTGCAAGCAGAGGCAGCTTCGAGCCTCATGTACTTCCTTTTCCTTCAATGACAAAGAAATTCCCAGTCATTCCTTCCTGGTTACTCTCTGCAGGACTCAAACTTCAGAAACACTCTCCCATCTTTCCATGCAACACTGGAGTGTGTTGGCAAGGCTGTGCCTTCTTGTTGCATATCTGCAGCAGATCAGGCTTTCACTCTTCACATACAAAGTCTCTTTACTCTCCACCACTGTAGACATTTTATTTCACTAGCCCTGATGTAATCACAGATCAAGGGATCTGAAGCATCTTAAAGGGGGGCTATGATCTGACATGGATCAGGCACTCACATGAAGGAATAGAGACCTGGTGCTCCCAAAAAAGCTGTCTTCTCATTAGACTAGCATGAATAAAGAGGGTTTCTACTCCTTTTTCCCGAGGAGGTAGGGAAGAAATGGTGGGCACCTATCCCTCATGGCCATTGTGGCCAAACTCAACTGGGAGAACCAAGCTGAGACACAACCACTAGGAAAAGACAGAAGGAATTAAACCCTCAAGGAGCAACAGAGCTCGGCAGAGGCAGCATGCCTGAGATGGAGCCCAAGGAGAAAGACCCTCCCCAGCCTCTGCAGCCAAGGTACTGCCCTTGCTCAGAGCAGCTCACAGCCAAGCCCTCAATCTGGTCAGCTGAAGCTCCCCCAGCCCATATGTTCCTCTGGCTCACAGGCTGTGATATGCTATGCCTTTGCTTCAGTGCGGGGAAGAGGGGGAGGAAGAAGAAGGGGGCAAATTAATTCAGAAGCTCTTGGCAGGCATACGAGTAACAAACTCAAGGCACAAGTTATGTAGAATGGGCCTGTGCTGCCAAATGAAGTCACGAGGGGCTTCGTTCAGATTTGAGCCTTTTTTTGTTATTATTTTTATTATTGTTGTTATTATTATTATTAGCATTTGGCAAAAGGAGCCAGGAAATACCTTGCTGGTGATGTCTGCTTCTCCCAGCACAAGCCAGTTTGGAATGCTGAACAGCTTACCCTGAAAAAGGGAGAACCACACTCTTTCCGAGCCCCTGACTTCTACTGCCATTTATTTAAGTAGCATTGCAGTAATTCTATTCTTGTTTTTATTTTATAAGAAATTACTGCCCAAGGAGAACAAACCTTCCCAAGAATGTTCACTTTTCTCCTCCTCTATTAACTGGACATGGGCTAAGGGAGAGGGGGGAGATTTCCAAACATACTCACTGATGAAAGTTGAGCTCCATGAGGAAAAAGCCTCTGTTCACTTAAAAGCCTTATAAAGAAAAGAATCCTGTCCTTCAGATATGTAACCATAAAACCAGAATTCACTGGTTCATCTGAAAAGTGAAATACATGGTCCCACTTCAGGATATAAATAACTCCCAGTTAAGACAACATGAATGAGTTGCTCCCTGCAGCCGCAGAACATATGGTCTAACAGGACATCTCATTTTGAAGGAACCTGCTTTTAACTTCTGGGCAAAGAAGTCTAAGCTTAAAGAGACTGAAAAAAATATGTATGTTACTTGCAGAAAAAAGGCCCAGTTTCACAATATATAGAGCATCGAATTCATAGAACAGTAAGCAAGCCACCTACAAACCTCTTGCTTGAAGTCAAAGCCAAAAATACAGCTCTCTGACAGAATATACCCCTCCATCTGTTTGCTGCTTCAGGTCAGATTAAATACTGCAGCTTCCCAAATAAACCTTACCTAAAGGGACCCACAAAACACTGACATGTGGCTCTGGTTGGCTTTCTTCCTCCTCTCCACAGTTTTAGCCATGTCACTGCAGAGAGACTCACCATGCACCCCAAAGCAGTACTTCCTCATGCCAGACTCTTGTGCCAAATGCTGTATCTTCATCATGTTATCTAGAAGCGGTTGGATGCTTCTCCTGCGTGGACCACGGGACCAGATTTCTCCATTTCAGTTGCTGGCAGAAGTAAGCTCGATGCTTATGTCTCACCCATAATGTATAATGCAACAGGGTCCCATTTGCACACACAAAGAGACATTTTGTTCTCTTGTGAGCACAAACAGTTTCTAGGGTCAAGCAATCTTTAATTCAGCAGCCTGATGCCAATGTCATGAATCAACATAACAAATATTCAGATAAATATAACTACTGTGAATGCTTCACTCACATGCTGTTGGAAAATGAGGACTCCAAGTCCTTTGCTTGAAAGCACAGGACTTCTGCCATCCCAAATGATGGAGAGCCTCTAGAGATGCTTGTACTGGTTATTATCTACCCAGTCTGGATGGGACACCAGGACTCTCCACCCAGCACACTGCACTCCTCACTTCCCATAAGCCAAGATTCCATTTCACTCACTCATCTATGCCTGTCCTAACGTGCAAAGGCACATGTTACATCTCCTTTCTAACTACTACTAAAAGCTGTTTACACCACTGCACAGAAGACTATTTCTTAACATATTGGATTACTGAAGGACAAGCTCCTCCTTCAAGAACAGCATCAGCATAATACCTCTGACTTTAAATGTAAAGCTACTCTTACTGAAAGCTCTTAACTAAAGCTAGAGCATATGCAAGCAAAAGAACCTGGTGGTAAAACACATGAAATACACTTCCTGAGTCAGATATCTCAAACAGTTTCTTAAACATCCTGTATAAATAGCTGCTTTAGCAGCAACTCTTACACACGTGTGTTTAAGAACCCACCGTTATTTCAGAGATGGGGTTATGTGCTTTATGAGGCTCCATGCCCAAACTGGCTCTGTTCTAAAGGTTTATGGACTGCACAAAATTCATTGCCGTTCATTCTTATACCACCATAAACTCTTGACAGAAACAGCTCTGGTAACCAACCATTTATAGATGGCTATTTCACAGCTTGCCCTCACCTACCCATTTTCTTTCTGGCTGATAAACCACAGGTGTAGGCTCTATATGGAAGCAGGAGCTGCTAGATTTATAGGCATTACTAAACCAAATGAGAATCCAGTGAACGGACCAAGGGAACCTGATGCGTCATAACATCTACCATGTCATGTGTATCTCCTAGTGTTAGGAGAAAGATAAAACTTAAATGACAACACCTACCCAAGATCCTCAGTGAGAAATAGAGCAAGAGAAGCCACTAAAAATGCAGCAGGCAGGCACAAGGCAATACCCTTCTTCATCACGTATTGTCACAAACTGGTGTCCATCCCACCAATTCACTCAGGAGCACTTGCTAAATAACATGAATCATGTTGTTGCAGCAGCTTCTTTCACCCTACACTTACCATGTGCAGCTGCACCAGCATGAGACAGCTCCCTCAGCTTGCTCACCCAGGACACATGCGCTTCCTCTTACTTACAGAGGATAACGCTCTCGAAGACCAGACTCTCACAAGCACAAATGCTCACATTGATGCTGCCGCAGCCATATACACACGCAGCAGCGAAGCCTTTAGCCCAGAAGGGACACCTCCATAAGCAGCATGCTGAAGTGGCCCTGTGATCCCCTCTGCTATCTCCCCAGAGCCCTGCATAGGACCATCAGAGGTCTGCAAGAAATTCCCATACAACAGGAAACTAACACAGAGCACAAAGTATCTTGCTTGCTTAAATAGTTACTACATTGTCACACAGCCTTCTTACTGTTAAATCACTGTTCTGTTAGCTCTATAGTAAAGTGAGGCACATCTACATGTGTAAACAAACCCTATATATCTAGAGGACTGTAGTCTTTCATGGTGCAAACCTCCTAATGCCTGACTCCAGGTAGGCTTGCTATATGGCAGAAGTGCTGTACTTGTGTCTTAGAAAGACAAGTCTTTCAATGTCAACAGGGTGTTCATTTGTTCACATGTCCACCAGAGCCGGTGCCAGGCTGGCAGGACAGCCACTGTACAAGCAGCAGGACAGCCACTGTACACAACAGGCCATGATGGTGCAAAGTACCACATTTCTTCCTGAATCGAATGCAGTTCTGCCTTTTTCAACTGTTCCCTCTCGCTGTCCCTCTGAGCTGAAACATAAGAACTCCAATTTGACAGAACCACAGGGAAATGCAAGGACACAAACATGTTATTCACAATCCAGAAAATCTGTCTTCTGAATTAGAAGCAGCCAAAGGCTGAATTCTCCAAGGCAACTTGCTCTGAGTACTTGATGTGGCCAAGGATAAAGCTGACAGGGCAGGAAAAAAAAGCTCAGATTTAAGCAATCACTTGCTGAGCCACTGAACCAAATACAACTGCAGATAGGACTTCGGAACATTACAAGACATATTCTGGTTTCATCTGTGCATCAGCAGCATCCCCCTCCTCACCTGTGTCATAGATCTGCAGCTCAGGATAGCAGAGCTGTCAAAGACAGTGCAGCCCCTCCATCAACACCGCAGACTGATAGCCATTCCTGCGAGGATTATTTGGAGTTCAGTCCCCTCAGCTACCCAGCCTGCTGCAGCAATAAAAGTAACTCTATTTCAATAAAGCAAGACTTATACACAAAGACTGAATTAACAGGAGTAAAGCTCAGACACCACCAAAAAGAGATATGATAAAAGCATCATATCCAAACGTGTAAAGATTGCTGTGCACAACAGAGAATGCGTGCAGTGGATATGAAAAATAGGACTATCAAAGCACTCAAAATCTGGGTAGTTACTGGGAGAAGTTTTCTGTCAACAAGGACAGTGAATCAGAAGTAAAGCAGCGCTGTATGCACTACATCCCTGAACTACAGCGAGGGAACTGGGGAACAAGCTCTAACTTCTGGCTAACCAACTTCCCTCACACACCCAAATACTTTTGTTTGCAGCTTTGGCAGCTCCCCATACAGCTGCTTCTCCCCTCCATTACTGTGATTTTCAATTTAATACACCATCATTTCACCCTGCTCCATTCCCTCGGAGCTAATATCCTGCTGCTAGTGGCAGGAAAGAGCCTTTCTGCTAGATTTTAATTTGCCATTTCCTGTGATGTGCGATGCACCACAGGGTGCATATTGCTACACTGCAGAAAGTTTTAATTCAGAAGCAATTCCAGGAACACTTTCTAGGCACTAGCTGGATCATTTGGTGAGAAAAAGCAGCTAGGAAAGCATAAGAAAAGTGCTATATAGCGCCATAAAAAGACCAATCACTCCTTCAAGCACCAGGGTGCCATTAGATGACAAAGTCTTGTCTCCTTTGCAATGCCTGTCTGTAGTAAAAGGGCCGGAGGCAGCTCTGTGCCCATTTCACCCCAGCAGGCAGCCACAGGGCTATGCCAACACGTAGCTTCCATTTGGCACAGCACAGAGGCACTTTGGCTGATGGGGAAGTGCCATCACGTTGTTCCTCCAAGGCCACCCCAGCGCTGCAAGGTCTCTATATGGGATCCCAGTTCTTGTCACGTTCCATGGTGCCATCTGCCCCCATGCCCTCAGCTCTGCCTGGTGAGACTGCTCCTTAAGCTAAGGTGCTCCCTAAACCAGACAGAGAAGCCCTTTAATGTGCTGGTGTCCCATCTAATGCTACTACCAGCAAGAAGTTTAACAAGGGCTGTTTTCAAGCAAGGTTAGGAGGAGAACAATTATCTTCCTTAGTTGCATGAACACAGGATGTAATTGAGCAGAGTATGGAGGGGTGGGCAGGAGGGAAAGAGAATGCATGGCTGCCTTCCTGCCCCTGCATAGAGCTCTGAGCCTTACAAGTACTGGGGTAAATACCTAAGTTCAAGGGAAACACAGTATCTGAACTGGAAAAATATGGCAGTGCAAGAATAAAAACATCCACAAAATCCTCCAGCCTTTTTCCTTGCCTCCTTAGAGGGTTTATTTGGGTTTTGCCACTCCAGCCCTGCCCATCAAAGCAGAAGAACTGCAATGAAGCTGAAACGTTTTGTCCAATCACAAGATTTTTCCTTCCTGAAATGTCTCACACTGAACTGGTCAGGCCAGTGTGAAAAACAGCCCTATAGGGGTTGTGGAGTTAAGCTCAATGGGGAAGGATTTGATTTGCCTCCTTCACATCAAGGCTTGGCACAGGTTACACGTCTCACCACCAGTACCAAAAACCCCAACCTTACAACCAGCAAGAAACTTGTAATGGTGCTCAATTGCTCTGCAGAAGTGATGGCCTCTTAGAGTTTTACATTCTGGTGCTCAGCCAGGACCAGGTGGCTGCTTCACTTCATGGAGATGAAGTCCTCTCCTCGTGTTTTGCTCACTCATTGCAAGGCCAGACGTGATGCTGCGCTGATGCTTCGCTTCAGCAGCTCCCTTTCCCCATCAGTGACTGCCATGACTGCAGCAAGGCAAAGCAGGCTCCTTTCTAAAAGAGATCCATGTCTCAGCACCAACTTGGCCCAGTAAGCAGAAACCAACTGACACTACAGCTGACATCCTGCCCTGCAGCCAGCAAGGGCTGTGGCAGCACACAGTGCTGCAGGTCTGCCCTCTCTGCACATGCTTGGACTCAAAGCCCAAATAGCAGGCACCACACTGAAAACCTCCTCTTAGTTGTTCTCTTTTCTCACAATGTGCTCCTTCCCATCCACACTCAGATTGCTGCCCCAGCACCATGGTATTCCTGAGCACTTCTGGGAGCAAGTTTATAGCAGCTTACACCTATTAAGCCAAAGATTATTACTGCTCCTTTTGATTGCACCAGTGTTTAGGAAACAGCTGAGAATGGGGTGGCATTGTACCAGGTACAAACACACTGCAAGACTATTTATACAGATATGTAGATGTTGTATAGCATCAGTGTTGTTGTGGAAAAGGAGCAGGAAAAGTGTATCACAAACAGATCTTCTAGCAACTCCAGGACCTCTTCTTCTGTGCAATAAAGTTGCATGAAGCTATATGCACCTATTTTCACTTGTTGGGATCTTGTAGAGAGTTGGCATTTTATAGCAGGATTTGTTTGGGTTTAAAGTGTCTCTCTTGTTTTAAACCCAAGTAGAACAAAAGCGCACAGTTCCACTAACCCTCATCAATAACATTGAAATACAAGTCCCCCAGCGTGTCCAACATCAGTTTGAATACTGTTGCAAGGGATGGATCATAAACACTAAACATGATTTTGAATGGCAAGATTTCCTTCCTATTTTAACAAGTTATTTAAGTGTTTCTGGAAATGAAAAGGACTACTCACAGCCTTGGTAGGATGGACTGGGGAATTCTGCCCTGTTCCCCACCTATACTGGTTTTATATTCAAGGCAGGTTTTAATACTAAACTCTCCAAACTCTTGTCACATTGTACACACACACCACAAAACCCACCATCCCAGACCCAGAAATCTGCCTTTTGGTGCTTTTTTGGTCATGCTAAAATATGCAAGAGTCAATATCCTCTCACACAACCCTTGTAGCTGCTGAGCACGGCAGGAGGTCCCCTTCATCCTAACTTACTTCAGTAGAAGTTCCTACAGCATCCTTTGGGATACAGTCCTTAAATACTGAGTTTACAAAGCATTTAAGCATCTGTATAACTTCAGGCACTTGGGCAATCCAGCCTCACTTAGCAGAGCACTTAAGCACTTACAGTAAATCACGTGCTTGGTGGCTTCACTGACTCAAGGCTTTAATGTTATGCCTTTATAGGACTCTCCAGCTTCCATAGTGCAACTGAAATACAGAGGATGCCATAATTTTCAAAACTAACACCAGCACT